>WBZZ01001164.1:295000-310000 GCA_019918135.1 Paulinella micropora | reverse complement strand
CTTCATGAAGCAAAGGTTGAACTTTTAGCGTCGGTCAGCAGTATTAGTTCTGATGGAAAGCAACCGCTCTCCAGGTCATCATCTATTCCGCCGGAAAAAAAGAGGAAGCTTCTCGACAGCGTGTCCTCAATTTCAGATAGTCGCCGCACGCTTCTGCCCAGGGAAAGCTCGGACATTACAGTCATCACAGAAAAATCAAGCTTGAGTGATGCACAGGTAAAAAATAAATAAATGAAAATTATTACTGAGAAGATTCTTTTTTACAGGCAGGTGTTCCTGACGTTGATGCTAACCTCGACAGCTGGAAACAGTCAGACAGTTCTACTGTCACTACAGGATATGATGTTAGTAGCTGCAGCAGCTCTAGACTATATCTTCCTACTGGCTCCATGGTAATTTTTTTTCTCTACCTGTCTATGTTCATGCTGGTTAATGTTCATAAGCGATCTTGTTTGCGTAGAACGTCGACGAAGAGTGTTCAGATACGGATTCAAACGGTGATGCTGCATCTATCAACCCTGGATTGCTTCCTCCTCTGGTCGGCGTGGACGATGCGGAATTATCCAACGAGCTTCGATTGAACTTCAACGAGCTTATGGAATCGAATGAGCTGTTGTATAACATCATGAGATTATCACCAATTCCTTACAGCAGACCACGTAAGAATCCAACGCGCCCCTACACGATGAAAAGTCGCACGAAAGGTGCAGTGAAGCTTCAGAGACCGTCTGCGCTCCAAAAACTGTTGGGGATTACCTTCGCCGACTTGGACAGGGAAGTTAAGTCTGTCTGCTGCAAAAAGTGGAAGTGTTATTCATTTATCGACACGCGTGATGTGCTTTACACGAGAGCGAAGAATGCGTCATCGTCTCTCAGTGAGCTTTATTCTTGGGCAGCTTCGCAGCTTGAATCGTTTCAAACAAAAACTGGATCGTTTCAGTATATGTATTTAACGGAGGCTGTGTGCAAAGTAGCCTGGCAGCGTATCTACGGGATCGGTGATAAAGTTTTGTCAAGAGCACACAAACTTCTTGCAAATAACACGAAGGTTTTGACAAAAAGCTACTCAACCGTTCCTGAAACAGAAGATGTGGTAGCAGTATTACTCTGCGAGAAGTTCATGGAGAGTTACCCGGAGATATGCAGCGACGGAATATGGAGGATGCAAGAAATGGCTCAGGACGCAGGAGTCCAAAACTATGTTCGCGAGAATTGGAAAGATATGTGCCTTCGGTTTGGTTGTTCGAAACGAGTTGATCCAAATAATCCTCCGACAGACAATACGATCAACAAAGTTTGGCGCATGGATTTTCCGCACGTCAAGTTTGTCAGAGGTATTATGCATATTTTCGTTATCATTACTTATTACAGGTTTGTTTTGCAGAAGGAGATTTCTCAAAATGCGAGATCTGCACAGAGCTTGCTGCTGATCATTCTAACGGTTTCAGGACTGAAGTAGAAGCTCAAGAATGGCGTCGCCGTAGCAGGCTTCATCACAAAATTCACAGGGCGTGCCGCGTTGCCAGCATGCAGCGCAAGAAGGCAGCACCAGCAGATTTTGCTGCCACAGTCATATCAGCCGATATGAAACCGCCAGTGAAGATCCCATCTTGCCGCCGCGCCGCGAAAGATTTCAAAGGAAAAATTGTGTTTCGCCTTTGCGTTGGAATCAATACCTGCTACACTACCGATACGCATTTTATTCTGACGTACCTTGAAGGCGCGGTAGAACACGGCGCGAATAGCAACATTACTATGCTTGCCGCACTTTTACATTGGCAACTTTGGAACCCTCGCACAATGCAAGCGTGGAAATTATATCTTGAGTGGGACGGAGCTGGTGATAACACCGCGTGGGCGATGCTGGATTTCCTTGGGCTCAATGTCGTTGACAGAGGAATCCGTTTCCAAGTAGAGTCACATCGCAAGCCACCAGGGCACGGGCACGATGGAGATGATCAGGAATTTCGAGTTATGGATATCGGGTGGAAGAGCACCTTCCTGACAACTAACATCGCTCAAGCGTTATTAAAGCTCATTCTTGCATTCAAGAAGCAGCACAAGAAGAGGCATGTGCTGGTTGTTCTCGGATGTAACTACGACTGGATGACTCATTTTAGCCCGTGTATGAACAAGAGTTTCAAAAACTACAACAAACCCTTGGCATATAGAATCACCAAGAAAGATCCTGACGCTTTGCCGACTGTAGAGATCGCTACTTGGGGAGACGCACAGGATTTTCATGGAGTGCGTGATGATCCCAGAGGAGAACCGATCAATTTGTTTATCGGACGCCCCGGTAATAATATTATCTATCTTTCTCTTTCTCTCTCTCTCTCTATATATATATATATATATATATCTCTCTCTCTTTCTCTCGTTCTATCTATCTATCTCTCTCTCTATTTATGACAGCGACCGACATGCCTCCCAAGCTTCCAGTCGGCTACTTCGTCAATCCGCGCCTGAAGAAGGATATTCGTGCTTTGGCTACTAAATACCTAGGGCCGGATGAGCGAGCACATGTGGAGGAAATGTTAGCAGGTGGAAATTTGACCAGAGTAGAGGTGGATGGAGATTACTTCGAAGGCGGCCTGCCCGGCCGTCCTGCTCATATGTCCTGTGTCGATGCAAAAGGCAAGGAATGGAGAGCAGAATTTCGATTGATCGACGAGCTACCTGTAAATTGGATGGAGTTGCCTCAAGAACGACAGGAGAAAATGAACGCACTTACGCGTTTGACCGATGAAGAGCTGCTGTCCTTACCACGCACTTATTTTGTTAATGAAGGACGTCCTCCAGCTCACCCGAGATGGCGTGGTGCAAGACAGCTTACTAGCGAAGAAAAGCAGGAGCAGGATTTAGCATTTGGAAATGCTTCTGAGCCTTGGCGGAAAATTCTCACGTTGCTAAGATCGTCAGAGGAAAAAAAGCAATTTGCGTCCAAGCAGATGGTAGTTAGCGAATTGAAATCATGGATGAGAATGCATGGTGTTGCAACGCAAAACTCCGATCGGAAACAGTTCAAGAAGGCAGAGCTTATTGAACAAGCGTGGAACCATTTCGAACGATGCGACTGTGGGTTCCCTGAGGAAGAAGAGCTTGGTGCTGCTCAGCCTGCAGAACCAGTGGCAGATTCAGAGGATGACTTATCTGATACTTCATCTTCCAGTTCATCAACTGACTCATCGTCTGATCGATCTTCTGGTTCAGAGGAAGAAAAGCATGGTATTAGTTTTCTTCTTCTTCTTCTTCTTCTTCTTCTTCTTCTTCTTCTTCTTCTTCTTCTTCTTCTTCTTCTTCTTCTTCTTCTTCTTCTTCTTCTTCTTCTTCTTCTTCTTCTTCTTGTTCTTCTCCTCCTTAACATGATGCTATCCATATTGTAGATGATTCAGATCGCTCCGACGCAAGTTGGAGAATGCGTAACTCAGGAATCCGTTTGCGCGGACGTCGCCGCGCACGTCGTGCTGCGGGTGGACGTGGACGTGGACGTGGACGTGGTCGTATGTGATTATTTTTTTTGAATGAATTTTTCTGGGTCCGACTTTTTCATAATGGTTTTTGTCTAGGGCAACTGCAACTGTAACGCTTCTTCTAAAAACTGAAATTAGAAATTTGTTTAACTCTGATAATGCACCAGAATCTGATGTGAAGCGTCCTCCCTCCGACCCATTCCCCCCCCCCCCCCCACCCCCCCCCCTCCCCCCTCTACGTACCAGCGTACGTCACAGCGGGCAAACAGAATTTTTTGAAGGTAAAACCATGTCTTAATATAGTAAAATGCTTAATATAAGCAAGAATAAACAGTAAAAGCAAATTCTGCATGTTCGGCATTGTTATCATCATAGATTCATGGTAGCCGGGACTACGAAAAAGTAGAAAAATTACCGTGTCGGACCGGTTCCTGCCCACCTCTGAAGATGAAGTTAAAGTGTATTACAATTAATAAAAACATATTTTAATATTATTTTTATATGTTCTGCAATCAGGGAATTCATTTCCTTTCATTTCCACACGTTTTCAAAAAAGTCCATATACTTCATGGAAAATTTCGGAAAAATGGATACCCCCAAGATTGTCGAATGTTTAGTTGTAGTAGTAGTAGTAGTAGTAGTAGTAACAGAAAAAGAGGATGACGACGACGAAGAAGAAGAAGAAGACGAAGAAGAAGAAGAAGAAGAAGAAGAAGAAGAAAGAAGAAGAAAGAAGAAGAAAGAAAAAGAATAAGAAGAGAAGGAAGAAGAGAAGAGAGAACGATAGACCTGCAGCTGGCTCTCTATTCATATTCGCTTTTCGCGGGATACACTCGTCCACGAGCACCTGCGCAGAATTCACTCGTGCCTGCGCAAAGTCCACTCCTGCCTGCGCAGAATCCACGCCTGCCTGCGCAGAATATGCTCCTTTGACTGCCATGTCAAACATCTGCTGCGCCCGTTTAATCAAATCTTTTGTCCCGGTCGCCTCGGCCACCTTGAGCTCTTTCTTGGCCTTCTCGACCTTGGCCTCGGCCTCCTTGAGCTCTTTTTTTGCCTTCTTAAGCTCTTTCTTTTCCTTCTTGCAAGTTGCATCGGCCTCCTTGAGCTCTTTCTGAAACGCCTCGCGCTCGGATAGGTGCTTTTCGGTCGCACCCACAACTACGGGGTGTGGCTTGGGATCTGGTCCACCCCCAAACTCGGCCTCCTTGAGCTTGGCCTCGGCCTTCTCGAGCTTGACCTCGGCCTGAGCCTCGTGGAGCTCAGCCTTGGACCGGTCGCGCTTGGCATCGGCCTGCTGAAGCTGGCGTAGTCTGAGGTATGTGTGTGAGTGCGTGTGTGCGAGATCTCGTGCGTGTGCTACACCACAGCAACGGCAAAAGCAACAACGATAACTTAACGTGTGTGTGTGTGTGTGTGTGTGTGTGAGCGAGAGAGAGAGAGAGAGATAGAGGCTTTTGGTTGTCAAGTTAGCAGGAGTGATCTAGTGTGCACTGCTGTACTGCACGAGTATACCGCGCGATGTTGCTCAAATCTGGGAAGCATTAAGGCATTTATGTTCCATGTACTACACCTTTACAATTACATATCCATAACATAGCATAATAATATATATCACCGCGCAACATATCTAAGCAAAAATATGAATTTTAATAACTATAATATAATATTAATACTGAGCCGCTGAATACTAATTTAATATTTAATATCTTCCTTAATACGCTCAACTGAATAACTAGGTTTCCACCTTTGATAAAGGTATAACTTACTAGCTATACTTTTCACGTGGAAGTTCCCTGAGTCCAATTGTAAAAATTGTTCTCTCAATAAAAACGAAGAAGAAGAAGAGAGAGAGAGAGAGAGCATTCGAGTGTGGATGCCACGTTCGGATGGATATTATTTGTGGTAAGATAGATGGATAGTGAAATGGAAGCATACATATTAATTACAAAACAAGGAAAACATGAGAACATATATGCCTTATTGCTTCTCAAATTTGAGCAACATCGCACGGTATTGTGACTTGTGTAGCACGCGCACGAGATCTCGCAGTCTAACATCTTCCAACAAACGGGCAGAAGGAAGCACTTATTGCTCCGAAAATTCAACTTACCACACGCGCTCAGCGTTAAATATTTGCTGTCCGTAAAGGCGCGTGTGTTTTGATTGTTTTGCTTGTGGTTCTCCCAGATCGAGATTGCTCTGTCGTCCGCTGTTAAGAGTGCTGTCGACCGCAGTTTTTGTTGATTTGCAAACTTTGAAAAATGGGTTTTTTTGTTGCAGTAGTTAGTTGCCTGCTTTTTTTTTTTAACAGTAAGAGAGTTAAGAGCAAGGTTCAATGAGAAGAGCCTTAATGGATTGTTATCCCTTGGCTGGTGGTGTATTGTGCGGTTTTCTTCGAGCCACTTTTTTGGGTACCGGATGGGATAATTGACGCAGCCCGGAGGGTGTAGGTTTTCTTTGAGCCACTTTTTTGGGTACCGGATGAGATAATTATTGACGCAGCCCGGTGCAGCCAACATCCGCAAAATACTTTAAATTTCTTCCAACCATTTTTTAAACTCCGTTTTGGACCCGGCTCTCAACCCGGGAAAGTATACGGGTGGCGTAGCTGTCCAATCTCTTCCTCCCCCCCCTTTTTTCTCCTTTTTCTTTTCTTTTTTTTCCTCCAATAATAAAATCAAAATTTGGTGTTGTCTTTCTGACTCAAAGTTTTGACACTGAAGTTACTTGCGCTTTTCTCTCCACCACACGCTTTTCTTTTTGTTTCCCATCCAACAAAAACTCTTTGACTCCACATTTGCTCTGTGTGTGTGTCTGTCTGTCTTTCTGTTTGTCTTTCTTCTGTTTGTCTGTTTGTCTGTCTGTCTGTCTGTCTGTTCTTCTTTGTGTCTGCTTTGTCTGCTTTCTCTGTTAGTCTGTCGGTCGGTCTATCGGTGGGTCGGTCGGTCGGTCGGTAGGAGAAGGTAAGTACCTTTTTTAGGGAGTCATTTTTTAAGAAAAATGCCCCGCCAAAAAAATCTTTAAGCCCCAAATCGCTATCAAAGAGAAATCAAAGAGACAGCTATCGACGAAGGAGATAAATCATGTAGAAATCAAGAAAAGAAGAGAAAAGGAATAATTTAATTAATTATTTTACATTTATAAAAACATATTAACTATAATATAATATAGAAGATGCCAAGACCAAAACTGTATGAAGGAGCAGCAAGACGAAAGAGAAATAACGAGAAAGCTCTCGCATACTGCTACCGCCACCAGGAAAGGTTGAAGCAAGAAAGAAAAGTAAAATTATTGAAGCAAAAGCAAGAACTCAAAAGCATAGAGGAATATAAAAAGAAGATACAAGAACTGGAAGACCAAATAAGTAGAATACAGCTCTAAATCAGTCTAAGCCCCATTATTTTTTTTGTCCAGGTAAAAATATTTTTCATCTAAAAACATGTGTGCCATATAATAACGGTAAAAACATTAATTAATTATTTTTGGAAAAAGTATCTTACCTAACATATACATAACTGTAAAATGTCAAAACCACAACTACCACCAAGACCAAACAAAAGACATGTGGAGCTACTTCAAGCTAAGGCTAAGCTTAGAAGGGTTGAAACGAAAGATAGAAGAAACCGCCAAGACCTTCTATCTAACATCCGTAGTAATAAGAGAGCAAATCTCCGCGATGCTAAGACGCGAGAAGCGAAGCGACGAGAATTTAGATCTTATGATTATAAGGTCATAAGAAACAATCGTCTGAACTCTCTAATCTACAAATTTAAGGACTTAAATATAAGTTTCTTCGATACTAACCTACTTGAAGAGAAAGTATTGATACCAGCCATCAGAAATGCGAGGAGCCGAGGTATGACGAATAATGCCGATGTTCACGTATCTATAACATACAGCACCATACCTGGGAAAGATACGACCACTTTTACAAAAAGCAAACATTTAAGTCTTTCTTACTCCGCGAATATGACACCAAGTTTATGGATGCTCTTAACGAGTTTAACATAAGCAACATAGAAGCGGGCGAGAATGGATACGAAAGAGATATCAAATATGTTAAAATAATATTAATTCAAGAGAACGGCGGATGATGCTATGAAGGAAAAAAGGACAAGCGGGAAAAAGTTGAAGAGGGGAGGAAGATATCACCACCGAGCAAAAACAATAACTGCTTGTTCTTCCTGTGTAAGGATATACTAAACATTCACCCGCTGAATAAGAAAAGATGTAATGATATTAGAAGCGAGTTTAAACTTGAACCTAATTCACCTGTACCGTTTTCCACAGCGGTTGAAATCTTAAACAAATACATAAAAGAAGGTAAAACATATGAAATAACAAATGCGATAACAAAGGAAACGAAACGAACGAGTAATGATTGCGAAGAGGCTGACAAACTAATCTTTCTAGAAAATAACCACTATTATGGACTAGAAAAACAGTTTAAAAAGAAATGTGAGGACTGCCTGCGAGTTTATATTAATAAGCATACCTGCGACCTTAACAGAAAGCACTTCGTAGATACGCGGTTAAAAAGGAATGATAAAAGATGCTTACTGACCGACTTCTACCCAGAAGACAACATCAATAACGACAGCAGAATTCATTACGACTTGGAAACTTGGAGAAATAAAGAAATAGCGGGCGGCTATGATATCCACGATTGCTACATAGTCTGATACACACAAGGTCGTGAAGGTTTTCAATACATAGCTGGCGAAGATTGTATAAGTAAATTCATCGACCTTTTAATTGAACGAGGCAAGAAGATGAAGGAGGGATGCGTAAAACCACTTAAACGAAGCAGAAGAAATAAGAAGAAGGACCAACCGCCAACCCTGTATGTTAATGTGTTTAACGGAGCGAACTTTGACCACTACTTCATTCATCAAGAACTAATAAGAAGAGGTATTAAGATTAAGGAATCGGAAATTAATAATGGCTCTATCATCAGTTTAGAGTTTGAAAATATTAAGATGTGGGATATGTGTAGGCACACTCAAGGAAGTCTAAAAGCTAATCTTGAAAGTATGGGTTTCGAAGTTATGAAGGGAGACTTCGACCACGACACGAAAGCCAGCAGATGGGAGGATATGGACGCCAAGACGAGGCAAGAGTGCTTAGAATATTTAAAAAACGATGTTATGGGTTTGAAGGAGTTATATGACAAAATAAACACTGCTATCTATACCACACATAAAGTCAATATTTCATCACATTTCTCAACTTCAAGCATGGCTTTCAATATATGGAAAAAATACATACACAAAAAAAACACGAGGTAAGACTTCCAAAGATAAAGGAAGATTAAGCCTTTAGAAACGCGATTATCGGCGGAAGGACTTACCTCTAAGAGGCGGTTCATTTCCCTAGTATGAACAATACATACAAAAGCAGACCACATTTTACGACATAGACGATTATCTCGTGGATGCAGACGTCGTCTCTCTATATCCAACTGCGATGTTAAACGAGTTTATGGTTGGCGACATAATAGAAACCATTGGACCGTTCGACCCGCGAAACCTTCCACTCGGTATCTATAACCTTGACTACATTTCTCCGAAAAATATACTACATTCGCGAATCGGACAGCGAGACCGCATGGGTTCTCTTAAATGGCGACTAGAAGATATGAAGGACCAGTGGCTAACGAGTGTAGATATTACCGATATGGTAGCCGAGGGTTATACGGTCAGCATTCATAGAGGATACTACTCCGTCCGCGGAGAACAAGTTTTCGCCAAATACATAGATGATATGTTTAAGGCGAAGGAAGATGCGGAGAAAGGAAGCCCGCAATATTTGCTCGCCAAGTTGTTTATGAATAGTCTATACGGCAAGATGATACAAAAGCCAATTCCTTCAAAAACTGCATATATAACCACTAACGACTAATACTGGAAAGTTTGGAACCGCAACCAAATAACCGACATAGTAAAATTCGTTGATAAGGATGGAAAGGACTTATGGTATTTAACCGGGCTACCTCGTAATCCAGTTATATTAGAGCGTAGCATAACAAAGCCGACACACTACGGGGCATTCATGCTAGCATACAGCCGTCGTATTATGTACAAGTATATGAAGGAAGCTAACCCGAATGGAACCATCACCGACGACTTCTATTACACCGATTCTGACAGTCTCCAACTCCACGCGAGATGTGCTAAGTATGTAAAGAATATGGGAAATAAAAAATTAGGAGGCATTGGAGATGATTTAGAAGATGGATGTAAAATCATAAGAGCCTCTTGGATAGCTCCGAAATTGTATATGTTAGAATTTACAACGAAGGACGCCTTTACGGAAGGAATGACTAAGAATGACTTAAAGCATATTTCAAAAGGAGTTCGTATTGAAGTTGTAAACGGAGTTAAAAAATATTTTCACTTTAGGGGTAAAGGCTTGGAGGCTAAACAACTCAACCCCGCTATATATGATAAGATGGACAAAGGCGGTAGCATTGAAAATGTTAAGGACTTCCAAATGAAAAAAATACATATGAACATAAACAGCAAACAGCAACAAGTTCCGCATTTTAGTATAATACACAACCAAGACATAAAAAAACAAGTTAATGAGAATAAATGGGCGGGCCGTGAGTTTATTAACGATAACGACAGCATCCCGCTCGATTTCCGCGTAAGGTAAAGCACCACCAGTTTATAGATATATTTTTTTGACTCCTTCACCTTTGAAGCTTCTAATCGTATGAACGCCCCTCGTCGGCTTCACTAACTTAGTATTTACCGCCGTTGCCCCTAATAATGAAACGGGTCGTATGCTGTCCGATAGTTCGTGGTCAGCTTCGCCGTCTTCGCCCTCTTCCCTTTGGGATTTACCTTGACGGCTACTCGGTCTATCACTCCTTCAATGAGGTCCTTCGTGCTACTGCCTTTGTTGTATGTGGTCGCCCTTACCCCCGTCTGGCGGCTTAAGTCTTTCGCAATCGTTCCTCCAAGGCTATGACCCGTCAGCTCTACATTATCCTTACCATATTTCTTTATGACTTCGTCAACCAGCTTCTGCTCTTCTTTATATTATCTCGGAGTTCTTTTCAATACTCCCTTTACTAATGCGACGTCGGTTAGCAAGTCCCGCTTATCCGCACTTCCTCTGAATGCGACAATAGCCTTACCATCTTTCTCATACACCATCGATTTTTCTTTGCTAGCGACTGGTTTCCAGCCGTCAGCCCCTTTTCTATCTGAGAAGGACCAATAGACATCCTCTGACAAATCCGCATTACCTCCCTTCTGCCGTTTGTATTCCTTGCTCGCCTTTTTCAAGGCTTCCCCGTAGCTTATACCATGTTTGGCGGAGTAAGCCTTTACGAAGACGATCCATTGCGACATAGCACCTCCAAGTTTCTATATTATTTATTTAATTTTTTTCCTTCCTACTATATACACTCTACTATGTCTACCCTTACTAGACTGTGTGAGAAGTTCCAACAACTTTCAATTGAAAGCGAAAACAAACCGTTAACTCTCGCCGATGTTCAAAAGGTAATCCACGACGAAAAAAAAGCTATTGAAGAAAGAAAAACATCTCAACTAAAAGACGTGTTTTATTCGGCAAATATAAAGGCAAAAAAATAGAAGACATCGCCAAGATTGATAAGCCATGCATAGAATGGTTAGTTCGCCAACAGTGGTGTAGTAATAAGGATGAATTGAAAAAGTATTTACCGTAGGTGATACATTTTTCCTCTAATATTTATTTCTTTTTTTATTATTCGCAGTATTGCTTTCTGTTTGTGGAATTCGCTAAACTTGGTGAAGTGCGGTTCTTTCAAAATGTTGTCTTCAACTTCTACTTCTCTATTCACTTCAAGGTATTGTTTAAGTATATCTTTGAATTGTATGATATCAAAGTGATGGTCAACATGGACATCAACCCGCTCATATATATCGCCACTTATTTCGCATATGTATCTGGGTTCCGCAAATACATCAATAGCCACGCGGTCTAGATATTCTTGTATTTGTGGTCTTATCGTATTCCTGCTCGCATCTTTTATCACTCTAGCTATTTTTTTGATTCACTAAGCCCCATGAGGTCGACGCAGCAATTCCACGAAAACGGCTTACCATCCGCGCGAAAGTGTTTGCTTCCTGTGGTCAAATTACTTTCAACATCTATGATACCATCTTTTATGCCTGGGTGATGGGTTATCAGGTCTCGCACGAAATCGCTATCTTCTGGGTTAAGTACTTCTCCATCGCTATATTTGCTTATAAGTCTTCTTATGTGCGATTTGATAGACGCTTTTGTCAGAAACCGCAACCCTCCAACAATGTACAACTTACGACGATAAAACATATTACTATATTATATCAGAAAAAAATATTACAAAAATTAATTATTGGTCTTCTAAGAAATTAACTATGACACTCACATTGCTTCCATTATTAACAGTTGACACAGACTTTTGTAAAAATGTTAGATTTTCTCCAGGAGCGAGTTGAATGTCGTAAGCTCGCAGGTCAATGAGCTGGCTATAGCATTAACAAAAAGTTTAACAATGACGTCTGTTATAGTGGCAGCACCGAGGGCAGTCGCAGCGATGTCCTTTGATACGATTGAAGTTTTAGAATCAATATCAGCAAAGTTCTGCCCCGTAAGTGCTCCAGTCGTTTTCACAATTCTCACTATGTTAACCTTGCTGTCTTCGTTCGATATGCTCACGAGGGTTGGGTAAACAATTGAATAATTGGTCGCACCAGCATCAAAAAGTGTTTTATTTTTTATGCTGAGAATTGGGCTTTCAGTCGTGCTCGCCGGCTCACTTCCTTCCGCCTCGTTTGATATACTTGAATTAATAGTGTTAGAACCCTCAATAAACATACTACAACTTGAAGTTTTCAAAATTTGTATTCCAGTTCCACCATTATTAAATAGTCGTGCCACAAACGGGAGAGTCGTATTTTGTAGACTGACACCAGTGTTGGCATTCGCATACTTAATCATATGGACTTGCTGGAATTCGCCTGTATTTGGGTTCTCAATTGAAAACTTAATAGCGCCAAAGCCTAAATACTGACATTGAATTTGAAACACATTTCCATTCGACCATACCAGGTTAGGCATATCTCCCATCCCATTACACGGGTCATTCCACCCCGCTTGTGGAATCAAGGTAGGCACTCCTGCTTTGGTGTGGAGAATATTCATACCGTCATTTTTTTTCTTGTAAAAATAGAAACCATTATCTAATACACTATCACCAATACCAATAAATGAATAATAATCTTTAGTTTCATCAGTATTCCATAAGGCAGTGAATCGGGCTAAAACTCCCATACCAGTTCTATATTTTATTTTTCTTTTGCTTTCCATTATAGCATTAGCAGTATTTTTCGCATCTGTTTTAAGTTCAGCCATATTCGCATTAAACGATACGGTCGCATTAGTTTGAGTTAATGACCATATCCTAGTATTAACCGTGTAGGGGAAGATTTCCTGTAATACTGGAGTTAAGGTGCTGGTTAGGGATTCACCAAAGGCGGTTTTCATATTATCAGTTTTAATTTGACCGTCATACCCGACTTTGACATTTACGAAGTCGCCGTTTGGATTTTGTGCTATCAAATTTCTCTGGTGGGTGCTCATTAAAAATGTTTTGTTAGAGTTTCTATATTGTTAAAAAAATGAATAATCTATCAAAATTAATTAAGACATCATAATTTCAATTCCCTTAACAAGCACGCTTCGTTGAAGAATGGCATAAGTGTAATGGTTTTGGATAGCATTGGGAATAGTCGCAACAAATTCATATCGTCTTTCAGTATCAAGGCTTAGACCGCTCACCTCATAGCCGTCAGTATCCTTATCCCACAGGGGGCGATTGTTATCAAAGGTATCAACGTGGAACCAGTTGTAATGATACACATTTGAATTCAAAATAGCACTACCCTTCAGCTTATCCTTAAGAAGCATATAGTCTTCATTTTCTAATGTTTTAACATCAAACTGCTGGAGACGAGTTCCGTCAAGAGTGGTGTAATATGTCTTAACCTTCTTTGCGGCAGTATTTGGCGCGGCGGCCCCATCAGTTCTGTTATCGTTATCATAAGATGTATTTTTGTTTTCAGTGCTATTGAAGACTGATGTGTAGATACGACGAATTCTTTCACTCTGCGATCGGTTCATCTTAACGACAAAGTTTTGATTTTCTCCATGAAGTGCCTGCTTCCAAGCAATCGGATATTCAATTTTGAATGGGAAGCCCTCACCAGCAATTTTTTGTTGGACGCCCACAATAACATTCGGGTCGGTCTCAACAGCAAGGAACAAATTCAAGCCGGAAATAGTAGCATTTGTAGCAGTAGCCGCGGCGCCAGTGGAAATACTGCTAGCATCAGTGCCGTAAAATGAAGTTCGTGGAGTTTCAGCCCACACAATCCGCATATCTAAAATTTCTTTAAATCCGATAGTCTTATCAAGTTCAAAAATTGTTCCAAATAGCATACCCAAAGGAAGTTTAACAGCGATAAAACATCTCTAACTTTGGAAAGGACTTGTCCCTTTTGCCACTTTTGCCACCGGCAACTACTAAAACATAGTGGCAAATTTCGGTAAGGTTTATATGTTTATCTTGATAATTTGTGTTGGTACATCATGTCTGATTAATAAAAATCAATTTTGAATGTTTTTTCAAGTAGCCAGGATCACTAGATCAGCAAAAGTATAGCAAAATAGTGGCAAATATTTTTACTGATTAATTACTTCTTATTTACCACTTTTCTGCTGGATTTTAACTGTGATTTCAAAGCATTAAGTTGAATTAAGTAATATATTAATAAAAAATCAATTTTACATCATATTATATCATACATCACAATTGTGCGGGTGGCACATTAATACATATGTGGCAGAAAGAAACCTAGCCCGGCAGATTTTACTGCTTGATTCATTTAAAGCAGCACGGAAAAGCTAAATTTAATTTAATTTTCAATTATTAATAAATAATTTATCATAGTCAATTAACTTTTCCGGTGTGACGTCACACTTCAAGTTGCAATTTATTTAAACACTGTTTTAATAAAAATATTTGTCATCAGCATTGTTTTTTTGTCACGATTGAAAGTAATTATTACTAAATATCAGTACTGATATGTTGAATAAACAGAAAACAGTGCAATCAATAATTCTAAATTTTCCGACTTAGGAAAATTAGCAGTACTAATACTGCTGTGAAGGCAGACGATTACCAACGGAAAAACTGACAAAAAAGTTGTTGTTGGCGGAGCTGTTCCTGCCGCAAATGATGCTCGTGATCGATTCTTCTCTGCTCTTGCAGAAAATGATATTGCAACAAAGATTGTTGCTGCTGTCCTTGCATAGAAGGGCCAGACGATGCAAGCGGTGGCGTGTTAGACTTCGACAAACTTATCTGTTGGAACGGTTGGATGTGAAAAGGATTGTTTTCTTCCTCTTCGTCTTCCTCTGTGGACTCTTGTTGCTGAACAGGCCTCTTCAATTTTTTGTTCCCACTTTTGCGCGAACTGGTATT
>WBZZ01001164.1:272500-290000 GCA_019918135.1 Paulinella micropora | reverse complement strand
GGGCCTGTTTGGGTTTTATTGTTGAAATAGATTCAAGACGAAGCAGGAAGGCGATAATTGGAGGACACGTAATCGTGTTCACAATAAGATTCACCGCGCATGCAGGCGCGGAACCATGAGAAGAGCGGTAGAGGGGTAATTATTTATACAATACCATATCATCTGCCTGTCTGATTGAGGGTTTTTTTCTACTACTTTTTTTTATTTTTTTTTAAGGGGTAAGGACATTCAGCGAGTCACTTCCATGACAATTGATATGACGAAGCCCTTTCATCTCCCCTGGTCTTCAAGGGGCTCTTCAGACTTCAGAGGCAAGTACGTAGTCAGGGTTCATGCCGGTGGAGCCATTATGTATGCTCATGGTCTGAATTTTATTTTATGTCATCTGCCAAATATTTCCCATGGTGCTAATACAAATGTCAGCTTTCTGTATTTTCTTGTGAGATGGGAAATGTTTCATGGACTCACCAAGGCAGCGTCTCAGCTTTTCGTTGACTGGGATGGAGGGGGAGAGAATACTGGCATAACCACTCAGATGCTTTGGTGTCATATGGTCTATAAGTCATGGAAGACAGTAATAGAAACATATTGTATGGTCACCAAACATTCTCATGGCCCACAAGATCAGAAATTCTATGTTATGCGCCACCTTGGGTACAACACCACCCTCATGACCACTAATTTCGCACAAGCACTTTTCAAACTCATGCTCTGATTCAAAAAGAACAAAGACTCTTACTGTCTTTTGCTTCTTGCATCCGAGTGGGATTGGGAAGGCTACTTTAAGCCCTGCATCAACCCTAGTCTAGTCCTTTACAAACGCCCCTTGGCATGGAAGTACTTGGTAGGAAATCAGGATTCTGGTGGTTTGCCCCGATGCCGAATGAAAACATGGGGCGATGCTCAAAAGCATTGGCATGGGATCAATGATGATTCCGATGGAGACGATATTTTAGCTTACACCAAGCCACCAGGTAGCTGCTGAATTTTCTGTCTTGTCATTTTTATTTATTTATTTATTTATTATTAATTTCTTTTTCGCAGACTTGGAGCGGCCGACGAAGCTGCCGAATGTGGCCTGGGTGACCGACAAAATCAAAGACGATGTCCGTTCTCTTGCGGAAAAGTACTGCAGTCAGGAAGAAAAGGAATGGTTTGAAGAAGTGCTGCGATATTCACAGCTCACTAGAATAGTCTGGGACGGTGAAGAGGGCGCAGGCGGTTTGCCCGGTCGGCCGGGCCATTTGTGCTGTACAGATAAGGCAGGGACAACTTGGAAAGCAAATATCCGCGTCCTTTCAGAGCTGCCAGTTGATTTATGGGCTGTGCCGGGTGATCGGCAGGCTGCCGAGGACGCTGCCAATATGCTGACGGAGGCCGAACGTCTGTATGTTCCTCGCACTTCTTTCGTTAATGAGGGCCAGGGTGAGGCACATCCACCGTGGATGGGGGCTAGACTTCTCAGTGAAGAGGAAAAGCGTCTTCATGATTTCGATGATCCAAACAGGTTTCCAGCAGGCCATTTGAAGGTTTCCACTTTGTTAGATGCTAGCAAAACCGCAGAAAGCCTGAGAAAAGCTACTGTCAACGAGCTCAATTCATGGTTACAAGAAAGGGGCCAAAGGCGCAGTGGGAACAAGGAAATTCTAATCCAGCGTGTGCTTTGTTTTTTAGATGATAGTGACGAACAGGGTGTTCATGAGGAGCGCAAGCAGCCGGCACCACCAAGTAGGCGACGCCGCAAGCGCCGTAGAATTGAGCCAGCGGAGCCAGAGGAGAGTGAGTCTGAGTCATCGGATGAAGACGCACCTTTGGTTGCGCCTTCTTTAGTTCTAGGTCGAAATCGTAATCGTCCACATTCTGCTGCTCGTGTGCGTGTTCGTCGTGTTTTTGGCAGGGTCTATGGTCTTAGCGATGAAGAACGGGACGCAGTTGGTTTGAGGGAGGAAGGTTGCCGGTCCGATCTATCAGACTCATCGTCCGAAGGTTGGCTGCCTCCAGCTATTGCAGACGATGATAATGACTACTAATATACTGAAATCTCTATGTTCCACTTTTTACTATCTACTAAATAATGATCTGACTTCAATTTACGAGAAAAGTGTTTGCGTAAATTATTAATACAACTTGAAGTGTGACGTCACAACGGAAAAGTTAATTGACTATGATAAATTATTTATTAATGATTGAAAATTAAATTAAATTTAGCTTTTCCGTGCTGCTTTAAATGAATCAAGCAGTAAAATCTGCCGGGCTAGGTTTCTTTCTGCCACATATGTATTAATGACTTTAACTAATTTCGAGTGGCAAGTTTCACAAATTTCAAGTGCTGGTGCCACCCGCACAATTGTGATGTATGATGTAATATGATGTAAAATTGATTTTTTATTAATATATTACTTAATTCAACTTAATGCTTTGAAATCACAGTTAAAATCCAGCAGAAAAGTTGTAAATAAGAAGTAATTAATCAATAAAAATATTTGCCACTATTTTGCTATACTTTTGCTGATCTAGTGATCCTGGCTACTTGAAAAACATTCAAAATTGATTTTTATTAATCAGACATGATGTACCAACACAAATTATCAAGATAAACATATAAACCTTACCGAAATTTGCCACTATGTTTTAGTAGTTGCCGGTGGCAAAAGTGGCAAAAGGGACAAGTCCTTTCCAAAGTTAGAGATGTTATAACGGGGGGTCGGCAGCATTATCAGTTCCACTTCAAAATACTTAGCCTCATCATAATCGACATTGACAAGGCTACATATGAAAATTCAAAATAAGGGAAAGTTCCTTAGTGAGGGGTTTGACTTTTTTGAATTGATTATTTGCGCATAGGATTCCTCATATATTTCTTGAAATATTTCACTATGGTGAGCATATCCTTATTTTTAATAGTTTTTGAGAAATCTGTAATTGAAGTTGTGTAAAAAAGCACCATTACGTGTGGAAAAAAATTCGGAAAAAGACAGGTCGGGCCGTCCTTTTTTTGCTGATTCAATGTGGTAAAAAAATGGTTTGCAACCACGACTATGATTAAAGAATCTGTCTTTGGTTGTTATTTTATTAGATTTTGAACTATGAAACGTTGTACAATACGTCTTAACAAATAATTTAATCGAATTTCGGAAAATTTTTCAATATCTCTGAGAAACACAGTGTCGGCTGGAAAACAGTCCCTCAAGGGCAAATAAAAAAGCAAACAAAAATTTATTATGAAAGGAATTACTGCTCCTATAGCTCATAAACGAGTTGGGGGGGGGGGGGGGTTCAAATACACTATAGCTTGAATTCTGGGGGAAGGGGAGCTAAAAAATACATGAAACCTAGAAGAAAACTGGTCAAAACTTTTTTGACATTCCGACATCTTGGACTTTCCTGCCTCCAGGAATGAAGCAGACACATCCCTTTTTCAATATTGTTGTATCTATCGTAAGTATATGTCAGGGAGATATGATTACACTAAAAAAACTGGAGGAGAAAGGTCCAGGAAAAAATGTACAGGCATGTGTAGGTCAGACACGTGAAGTTGTGAAAACACACTTTTTAGTTTGTAGCTTCTAGGCAAAATGAACAAAAATCCTTTGGTGGAGCTTTAGTTTATGGTTGTGAAAGACGATTCCAATACTTAAAATTCTTAAAACTGATGAATACTAAAATGTATATGTCCCCAAAACCATAAAACTGCTGGTTTTGTGATTTTGAGTTTTTGCCTTCCGCAGACATTTACAAATAACACAAAGTTGGAGAAATACGTTTAATGATAATACAAAACGATTCACCTATTCATCTGTGCAAGAAATAATACTTAAGCTACAAAATATAGATTTTCATGTTTCGACAAGGAAAAAATAGCTGATTTTCTACTAGCTAGTTTGTAGCCTACAAGTAAAAGTATCAAAAGATATTTTATACAAGTGATGAAAAACACTCAAAGTTACTATGTATAAACTTAGATAACTATGATATGTCTTGTGCTAAGAGATATCTGATGCATTCAGGGAACCCTCCCCTCTGTGCTTTTTTCCTAGGTTGGCCGGGCCAGGACGCACCGTGGAAGCCGGGGAATTTCATTGCATTTTTTACTTAAAAACATGGTCAGAACGTCTTGCCGGGTGGTACGCAGAACTAAGTAATTACAACAGATAAAATCATGTGGTTTTCACTAAATAAAAGCTTAACAAGTGTAGGGTTGCGCACCATACTTTCCTGATCAAAAAAATTAAAAAATCACAGTTTAGTATTACATTATAAAATAGTCAAAAATATTACCGTTACGTATATTTCAAATTCAAATTTAATTTTTGAGTTGAATATGGCAAGCCAATCATCTGATTTAGATCTCTACAAAAAAAAAAATTACTAAAAAATAATCAGAACTCGTTAAGTTCCGTGTGCCACCGCACTAAATCCCTCCAATTTACATATGATAGGTTCCAGCAGTGTTATCAGCGAGAGCGGTGTCATTGTGGCGTTGAGCATTCACACTCGGCACTTTGTAATATCCTTGAACTGCGGCTTTTCCATCGGCAGTATTGGCCGCATCATCTATTGCTTTTCTTTCTACTCTACAACAATCTTTCCAGCATTACACTTTGAAGCATGGCACCAGAGCCAGTCTTACCTTCAACAGCGGTATTATAGTCGCAGTGGTTCTCAAGCGCCTTAAATTTTTCATAACTAATCTCAGGCTTCCACACTATCTTAGTGTAGTTGCCTACGTGTTGAAGATTACACAAATACTGCCCGCTTCGGCTTCGCAGTTCAATAGTTTTAATCATAGACAGACAATCCATATAGATACGATTGTAGCGACCAGCACCACCCGCAGCAGTCGGAGTGTAAATTTCAACACAGACCTCGCCAAGTTCAAAGGGCGGGTAGGAATTTCAAATGTGCTTTCACCTTCACAAGTTCAAACCTGCGGTAGTAAGTGTGATATCAGCAGCACCTTCACTGCTAGTAAGCTTATTCAACTCATACTTGCCTGTGAGTTCCTTAGTCTGATGGACTAGTTCTCCTCCGTATTGGACTGGCATTTTTTTGTAAGTGCTTTTTTTTCAAAAACCACTTACGATCTCAAAAAACGATTTTTAAAAGGTCGCTATATATTGTAATACGAGAAAAAATAAATAATTCTAAAATTAATTGTAATTACGATCTCAAAAACATATATTTTTACTGTGCGGGGTTATAGGGGGGGGGGGGGGGCAGGCCCCTACCGAGATTTCAACAAATTAAAAAATGAATTAAATAAATCAAAATAATTCGTCTCGCGATAAATTAACAATGTCATCACAATACCGAGCCCGTTTAGGTTTATTGGTTGGTCGTTTTCGTCAGTCAAGTAAAACCTAAATACATTGTTAGAATTAGTAGACGGTCTTTTGCCATACTCCGACCCGCTTCCATCGTAGATAACAGAACCGAACGGGATTTCATTCGCCGTGTATATCTCTTGTAGCACGTGGTTATCACCTTCGCCAACGAGGTCCGACTGTAGATACAATGTTTTTTCGCCAGTCAATATTATGACATTTGACGACCTAAAGTTATTATTTACGAAGACCCCATAATTTCGTGGATACGAGTTTCATCATCAAATACAAACCGCGGTTGAATGTTAATGGGATTGTTTGCCACGGTAAATAATAACTTGCCGTCTTCGGGGTCGATGTTTGTGTTGTTGCTTGTTATTGTGTATGTGTAATGGTTGGGGCTTTCTGCGGTTAGCACTTCGGCCAGCTTATTTTTTAAGTTGTTCATAGTGTAGTTGCCCTCGGGTATCGTAATGACTGCCTCGTTGCCGTTCTCACTCAAGAGTAAAAGTGTTGTAAGGACTTGCCACAGAGTAATACGACTTCGGCACATAGATATGTAAAATTTTACAATGTGTTGGATTATCTAGCGATTTCATATCGATGGAGTGAGTGAAATCACTGTCTGTGCCGTTTATCCTATTTTTGCTATTGACATAGTAAATGTTAGAGCTCCTGCCTCCGCGATAATCCATGAACGCTTTCGAACTCAAAAATACTATATAATATATGAAAAATATATTTTTGTTTTTAATTACTTCAAACCACTTGGGGCTAAATGTATGTATCAAAACCATACCCGTTCTGTGATTTCAATTCCTCCGCTTCCTTCTTTTTCAAATCAGTCCATCCACTAGCAAATTTAAATCTGGTTCCTTTAGCCCGCTCTAAAAGAAACCTCATTGAGTGCCATCCGCAAGTATCACTAGTATCACTCTGTTGTTTTACTTGATTGACCTTCATTAATAAATAACTATCAGGACGGCTTTTATCTAACAGCTGTTTCATTTGATGCTGGAAAAGTTCAGTCGGCTCATATTCGGCTAGCGGGTCATAAACTTCAACAGCCCTATCTCCATTCAAAGAAATCCAAACTGCTATCCAGTGCGAGCCTCCTTGATTATGGCGGTCTAAGTTCATTATGGCGGTCTATCGCTTTCTGCTTCCTGGGTTCAAAGTTTTGAGCTGGTCGCTGGGAACTGTGCCGAGAAACCACTTATGTTTTTTCATAATCTCATTTATTTCGTGCGTCATTAAACCTTTGCATGTTCCATGTTGCTGAGTGTCATCTTCTAAAGTCGGTGGTTGTGTATCTGCTTGTTGTTGGTCTGGGGGTGGTGTGTCTGGGGGTGGTGCTTGTGTATTTATTGGCGCGGGTGCTTGTCCCTGTGTCAACTCAAATATTAGCTGTTTAGCCTCTGGTGAATTAGAGGTCTGCTCATCGGGGGGCGGTGTCTGGGGTGGCAATGGTGGTTGTTTTGTCTGCGGTGTTTTCTTTTCTTTTAGAAGTTTATCTAGTGTGTCCCATCCATCCTCAGGAGAAGTTATTTTTCTGTAAATTTTTGAGTGTACAACCATTGTTTCAATGTCTCTGAATAATTTTTCTTTTTGCCTTTTGGTTTTACAATTTTAATATCAATACCTGCTTTTATGAGACTAGATACTATGGCGTTATGTTTAGGTTTTCCAGTATTTTTTCGTTGTAATCTCATACCCTCTGTAAACATAGCGTCAATGATTCTTTTTCTCTTTTCGTCTTTCAAATCTTTTGCTTGCTTGTTTACTTCATCAGTTATATCAGTTATTCCGCTTGGAGATGATTTTGGAGTGTGTTTTTTTGGCGTTTTTTCTTCGACAGGTGCTGTTAGTAGTCCTTGCTTAGTTCTCCGTTCTGTTAGTAATTCCTTAATAAGTCGTTGCTCTTTCCTGAGTTCACGGTTCTTTTCTTCCTGTCTTTCTTTAGCCTCCGCCAGTTCTCTTTTATGTTCCCTGTCCAACACCTCTTTTCTTTCCTTAGCATCGGCTATGTCTTTTCTTTCCTGCCTTTTCTTCTCCGCTTCTGCTTCTTCTCGTGCTGACTTTTCCTTTTTATCGATAGCCTCAATACCTTCACACTTTTCTTGTTTAAGTTTTGTCTAAGTGGTCTTGAATTGCGGTTCTTGTGTTCTGTTCAATCTCCGACAGGCTTTGAACCTTTCGTAAGTCCTCCTTCTTTGTCTTAGCCCTCTTCGGCCTGCCTAAATATTTCATAAATAGCTTAACAATTTGAAGCGTTGATAATTCATTTGTTTTCTTTCCAAAGTTTAGATATGTTCGTTTGCCTTTTACTTTGATATATGGTCGACCATCCTTCGTTCTGTATATCCTCGGCGGTCGTTGCTTTGTTTTCTTTCTCATACCTTCACGGGTTTTGGACTTCACATGCACCTCCGTTTTTGGTGAAGCACGGTTCGTATATTAATGTAAAAAAATAATAGAAAGTTTAGTTTAATATTTAAAATTTAAGTGCTCCACGGCCTCGTTGCTTGCCGTATCCCATATCGCTAGCAACCTTTTGAACTTTGCCGGCATAAGGAACGCCAACTCTATCCAAAGCTCCAGCGAAGCGAGAGATTGTTTTGTCCTTTTTCAAATAGTTATTAATATTCCTAAATGTATTGCCAACCTTTTCCCAGTTTATTTTCCCTCCCTTTTGCACACAACCCTTTTGTTTCTTGCGACCAGTTTTCTTTTTTCCGCCCGCCATTGTGTTTGAGTTTCTTGTTATTTTTCCGACTGTTGGAATGACTTCAACCCTTGTTGTTTTCACGACCATTATAATATATGAAAAAAAATAATTAATAATAAATTACAAAAATCGTTTGTTGAAATTCTGCCTCAGTTCGTCCGATACCGCATCAACATACAAAAAGTTAAACCTCTCTTTCGTCGCCTCGTGATATTTTTCAATGAAGTAGTCGAGGTCGTAGCCGAGGTCCAAATGCTTATACACGAGTTCTATTTTATCAACACTCTGACCTGGAAAAATAAGGAGGTAGTCCAGCTGTTTAATCGCCTCAGGCCGTAGGTCGTTAAGATACTGCGAACTCATAATCACTTTTGACTTGTAGTGTCTATTTTTTTTCAACAGGTCGCTAATGGACTTATCTCTCAAGCCTGAGCCGAGGTCGTCAAGAACAAAAATGACTTCTGGTGTAATGTATTTGCTCGATCTCTCCGCAGGGGCTTCTTGTTTTTTCTTTTCACCATCTTTACCAAAATAAAGAAACTTCGGCTTCGGTTCTTCTTTACCGTCTTGTACAATCTCGCCCTCTTCTTGCTCTTCGTCTGGCTTGTTGAGCTTATCTAACTCGTAATCAATCACACTGTATCCGTCCGCTTTCAAATATGTATATACCGCCATCGGATTTCCCTTCTTCTTGAAGTGCTTAACCATTTCTTTGTAAATGTGGTCCTTGCGTATTGTGCTGGCAATAATAACAATCCTCGTTTTTCTGTCGGTCGTTCGTTTCAGGATTTCGAACAGTGCGGTCGTCTTGCCACTCTTCTTACGAGCGAGAAGAAAGATGTTAGCGAAAGCCTCATCAAACAACTTATATCCTTTTGCCAACTTGTCTCCATCTCCGTTTTGCTTAACTGGTTTTACCTTTAAATTATTGATTTTTTCCATCGCCATATATTTATATTAAGCCGAAAATTCTAAGCATATAACAATTCTTCCAGCTAGTGGGTCAGTCTCAATATTACCGCTGTCTGTTTTAAGCACTTTAAAACTGTATTGCCCGTCGGACCAGCCTACTACTCCTAAGTTGTAGCCGAGATTTGAAATGTTTGCCGTGTTGCTATCGGCGAATGTGCCGATAATGCCAATGTGGTCTATATAAAGGATTTTCGTTTTCGTCTCCGTCAAGTCATTCATATAGTGGATAAACTTAAAATTCATTCTAGTTGGCGTAAAGTTCATTCTAATATTTTTGTCAAACGTCTTGCTACCATTAACCCCGCCCGGAAAATCATTGCTCAGAAAAATAATCCGCTGATATTTATAGTCAGTCATCGCACCTCCACTTGTTTTGATTGTGATGCCCTCTATATTTACACTTATAAACTTTTTATTAATTAATATTTCTGCTCGGATTGCTTGTGATTTCTATTCGCGGATCAGTGATAAAAAAATGAAAGTTGTGTTTATTGTATCCAAAAGGGATGTGAGTATAAGCCGATGAGTGATTGGTGTGTTAGTTTTGATGAAGCTATTCCGCTAATCTGTGCTGGTGATAGCTCTTGGTATAAAGTCTATTCTTTCGAATGTTGACAAAACCGGGTTCATTTCTTACTTGAAGAAGGTGATGGAAGGCAAATGCCAATCAATAGTGTTGAAATACCCATTTGTAGGTTCTGCTAGTTGATTATTAAATCTTGTAATATATTAAGTAAAGTTTTATTTTCTTTTTCTAAATTAACTACCTTTTCTGACAATTGTTGAACGGCCTTAATTAATGGTGCAATAAACTCCGAATATCCAATCCCATAACAACATCGCCACTATCAACACATTTGACATCTTCTGGATTAATACTTTTCCCTTTCAATTCGTATTCCGCTTTTTGCTTTGGACACGGAACCATTATTGTTTCTTTTATAAATCCGCCGAAATCTAAGATATCCATTTCTTGTAATATGTCTTCTAATTCCTGTGCTATTAAGCCCGTCCTACATTTTTTATTGTCATCAATCATACGATAGCAGACTGGATTTAACTTATTAATAAAGTCTAAACCTAAACATTCTTTTATGTCTTCTTTTTTTCGTTTGTCTGAATATTGAATGGGATTAGACGATACCCATAACTGCCCGTCGCTTGCCTTCAAAGACATTAAAGCAGTATTTGAACTATTCTCCCATATGAACCCGCTCGTTGAAGAATTATTCACTCTAAATCTAATGGCATAAGAAGTTAATCCTCCGCCTACTCCTCCTGCTGGTGCTGTTCCTCCGCTTAATGATTTACCTGCTCCAGACTGGCACATATAAATTCCCCAGTTCGAATCACCAACATCCCAAATATATATTCCTTTACTGCTTCCTCCATCAGTTGCTCCTTGAATGGCTAATTTCGCGCCCGTTCCTGTTGCTGACGATGTTAGTGTTCCTGTGTACGTAATTCCAGCATTCGCCGTTATTGACTTTGAAGCCGTAATCGTTGTTTCGTTGATTCTGAATAATTCAGTTGAACCATTAATATAAGATACATGACTACAACCTGGCGAAATATTATATAACAATTTTGAGGATGCGATGCCTAATCCAAAAAATGAGGTTGTAGAGTTTGTTCCATCGTCATATAAAACTAATTTGTTATTAGCATTTGCCGATCTGTCTATGAATATTTTTTTACCAGCACCTACTACTATGTTATCACTCCGTTAATGTTGTTGTAGTTATTCCAGCAGTTGAAGTAATTGTTGTACCTGTTGTTGTTCCGCCACTCGTTATATTATTTGAATTCATATCCAAAGCCCCATAAAATCGCATACCGCCCGCATTATTAAAACGGACGATGTCAGACGAGAGAAATTTGCTATCTGAAAGTTTTGAAATATAAAGCCCTGCTCCTTTTACATCAAATGCTACATTCGTGAATACATAACCTCTTTGGTCTGCGGTTCCACTTGAAGCAGTATTTAGAGTATATAAGAAAGACTGATAATCTCCTGTTGTCTGCGAAAAGAATATATCGCCACCATTTTGGTTTAATATTCTCATTCCATTCAATGTAGTATTTCCGCAGTTATTGATATCTTGTCCATTAAAATCGGCCGTCTGTGTTAGAGTTAGATATCTTATTTCAGTTCTCGTTCCATTGAATGTTTTAATTCCCGTTATTGTTTGGTCTCCTGTTAGTTTAACATTTTGCGCATCTTTTGTATCTACATAAGTTTGTGTTGCTACCAACGCCCCATTTATGCGTATATTGCCTTTAGTCCATAAAGTCCCGTTTGCCCCGTTCAACGACATTAACAATTGTTCATTAGAATTTTCCCACACAAAACCATCTGCCGAAGCAAAGCCACTCCTAAATCGTATAGCAAATCCTGAAATATCGTTGCCTGCTACTGCTGTTCCTCCCGCTAGACTTTTGCCCGCCCCTGGCTGTGCCATATAAATACCCCATCCTGAATTATCAGTATCCCACATAAATATGCCCTGTCCGTTTCCTCCATCTACTTTGTTTTGAATAGATAACTTACATCCCTCATTTGCTGTTAATAATCCACTAAAAGTTTTATTTCCCGCTATGGTTTGGTTTCCTGTTAGTTTAACATTTTGCCCGTCTTTTGTATCTACATAACTTTTGGTCGCCCCGTCTGTTGAAGCGGAAGAGTCTGCCAAGTTCGTAATTTTGTTGTTATTCAAATTGAGTGTCGTGCCAGTTGCGGTCGCGATTACATTATTGCCTTAATATAACTCTACGTACAACCCAGTTATTTGTATCGGATACCAAGTAGCTGTTGTTGTTTTCTGTGCTGCGATCACTCCTATTTTTGTATCAAACGCTATGCCGATTCCATCAAAAGAAGCAGGATTTGATGAACCGCTTACTTCTAAAACTGATGTAAATTTTGTTTTCCTGCTATGGTTTGGTCTCCTGTTAGTTTCACCACGTTGCTATCAACTGCTAAATTTGCTAGATTGATTCCATTATATGTTGAAGCCCCTGAAATAGCAAATCCGCCCATATTTAATGCTCCTGTCATGTTTGCCGTTCCATCTAATCTAAGAAAGGGCGATGCCACATTTTGCGATTGACCCGTGCTATAAATAAGCAGTTGATTATCTGTTGCTGTTGTTATGATAACATCACTATGTGTACCAATACTTCCACTTGCCGACACTTTCGCGTTGTTGGAGTCGTGCTCTGATAACCAAGTCGCGATAGCCCTACCATTTAGTTGACCTACGTTTGTAATGTTTTAGTTGTTCATATTTATTCCTCCCGTCATACTGGCTGTGCCGTCTAATCTCAGAAAGGGTGGTGTAGTGCTTCTCCATTGTCCTGTGCTATACATAATCAGTTGGTTATCTGCAGGGAAGCCTGTTATTGACACATCGCTGTGGCTGTCTATACTTCCACTCGCTGAAACTTTATCATTATTATCATTATGCTCAAATATCCATTCATCAACATCTTTGGTATTTAGTAAATTAACTCCTGTTATATTCTTCCTTCCCATACTAATATTGCCGAATTCATCAACATTTATTGGAATTATTTATTTACCCAGTTTGTTGAGTTATATGTTAGATAACTATTCATCGCCACTGGTGCTGTAATGACTACATCGGAGAGTGGGTCTATTGACCCCAGGGTGGTATTCCTCCATTTACCATCCACATCATTATAAGTTAAGTATTGCCCGACCGTTGGTGTGGATATGTTAGTGTCTATCAAATTGTATAAACTGGTTTGATGAGGATTGGATGTATTAGAACGGTGCTGAGTTGAAGCCTTAACCTCGTCATTGTCCCTAACTCGTTGCTCGGTGTAGTATAAATTTTTTCCTTCTTTGATGTCCCCTGTGCTTTTGGTAGCTAGTCTCGCATCAAATCGGTCGTCAGTATAGTAGAGGTTAACAGGGTCAGCATCTTCTGGCACCCTGTCTGTATTTAAGCCCATAATATTAGTGTTCGTTAAGTCTAAGTTAAGTATATTAAACTATCAACAGCCAACTCATTAAGGCCTAATAAACTTTTGAATTGCGACATTTGAACCAAAACCCGCGGAGGTATTATATTTGTTAAAAAATTGTTTATTAATAAAAACTAAATAATATTATTTTGTATGATAATATAATCAAATAGAAAATGCCGAGAGGTAATAGAGAGGTCGCGATGAAGAACCTTGAAAAGGGGTGGGAGGCAAAGAAGAAACAGGCTAAGCAGAGAAAGGTTTAGAGGGCGAGGGAATTACTCGCTGAGGAAGAGGCCAAAAAGTGAAAGAAATGACGACTGACGAAAAGATGGAATACATCACCAGTTGGCGAGGGATATGATTGATGGTAGAGATGGCGAGAAAAGTGATGAAAGCAGTTCGGACGAGGAAGAGGTCGAACAGGACTTTGTAGATATCGTTGCGCGCCGGGTTGCGGGTATGAAACTTAAGACTAAACAGAAGAAGGCGAAGAAAGCGGTAAAAAAGAAAGTGGAAGAACCAGAAGAAAGCGAAGACAGCGAAAGCGAGAGCGATGTAGAAGTAGAAAAACCAGTGAAGAGTGGGCGAAGTAGAGTTCCCGTCAATGTTAATGTTTATAATCAACAACCAGAGAAACCAAAAAAAGAAAGTAGTGATGTTTCAAAGATGTTTTTAAAGTTTTAGTTCTTTTTCCAATAATAAATGTATTCGTAGCGGGTTTCACTATCTTTCCACGAAAATCTACTTTGTATCGGCATTTTAATTTTTCTTGCCTTACCTAAAATTGGCTTAGTCATTTTATAGATATAGTCTGGCATATTTAAAACTATGTGTCCGCCTTTTTCTAAATTTTGGTAAGCCTTAGTTATTGTCGGTATCCAATACTTATCTCTAAATTCTTCAATCGTGTCGTGTATTTTCATATGGGGGTATTTCTCTGTATTGTAATAAGGAGGAGAAGTAAAAACCAAGTCATAGCCCGTTGGGAATGATATATCCTCGCTCCGTTTAAAAATCATTTTTACATTACCGCCAAAGTGGTTGAGCATAGCCTTATATGGAGTTTTAAGCGACTTGTTGCTATCAATGCCTATATATGGTATATTTTGCGATATCGCCGCCACCTCTCTATCTCCCCACCCTGCTGAGAAGTCTAATATTTTTTTTGGTTTAAATTTCTGATAAATATAAACAGCTACGGTCGGCTTAAATTGCCCCGCTTCAACTCCCCCCATTCGTAAAGCACTTCTTAATCCGCCAACTGTTCCAAGAGTTGAAGGGGTTTTTCTATGAAGGCTTTTGTCTTTTCCTTTTACAATGTTTTTATTTTCTTTCCAATAATCTATGGCGCTCAATTTTCTTAACTTTGTTCTTAGTCTGTATTTTTGGAAATAATAATCACTGGCTTTATTTCCAATAGTTGATAGCGTTAATTTTCCTGATTTAATCTCTTGAAGTTTTGCGAATGCTTCGTCTCTTTCTTCTGGTGTTATTATGCGAAATGGAAAATCTGTCATAGTATATAATGGACAAAAAAAAATTTACCGCTCGATGTTCGTTTTCACATTATGGAGTATTTATATAATCGTTTTGAGTATGAGTTGCTATGTGTGGATTGAGTTTGTGTTTAGCGAACAGACAGATTACGGCGATTGATGACAGTTTCGACCGGTTTTATACTTACGAGTTTTGTTCTAATTATTGTTTTGAACTTGAAAAAAAAGAAAGATTAATATATAAGGATACAGCATTAGGCGTCATTAAGTATTAGAAGGTGATGGACCACAAACATAGCAATCCGCAGAACAATGAACCCGGAGGTGCGGAGGCGGAGTCTCTGCAAGATTAAATAAAAGAACAGCAAGCACATGAAATACATTATCAAAAAAGATTACCAACTGATAGATGGAATACGATATGGTCTGACAAACCACTTAAACAAGTATTCGTAGACCTCGCCGATATGTCCAAACTTAAAGACAAGAAAGGAAATAAAGGCTATGCTTGGATGTTGTTTTGGATTGACACACACAGCCGATTTTTAATTATTAAACCACTTAAAAACAAAACAGCGAAAGAAGTTTATTTAGCTTTAACATCTATAACGTATACTCCGGAATCCATTACAACCGACAGCGGAAGTGAATATAAAGGGGCGGTTAAAGATTATTTCAGAGACAACAATGTAGAACACAGGACAGTTGAAATAGGAGACCATCGGGCGCTTGCGATCGTTGACAGAGTTATAAGAACAATACGGAGATGGCTGGACATACTATTCGAAACTAATGGTAATTTTGATTGGCTGACTTATATTGACGATATGGTGGACGCTTATAATATGCGGTTTCATAGAACTATTAAAGCCCGGCCGATAAATGTATTAAAGGTGTAAATAAAAATAAACAACGTATTCAACGGGATGGATTAGTAGACGAATTTGAAAAGGGCGATAAGGTGAGAAAGGAATTAAAAAGGAATTTACTTTCTAAAGGTGGCAAGCAATACAGCAAACAAATTTATACCGTCGTGGGGCGTTCCGGTTTCAAGTTGATACTCAATTCGGACGAGCTAGTAAGCCCCCGGGAATTATTAAAGACTCAGTTCGACAAACCGGTAGACGAAGAAAAACAAATAAAAGAACAAGTAAAAGAAATAACGAAAGAAAAGAAAACTAAAGAACAGTGAGAGAAGATATAGATGAGGGAAATATCCGGACAAGCAAAAGAGAAAAGAAAGCTAAAGTAATCTTGGACTTGTAAGTTTAATTAGATAAAGCGGATTGGAAGTATCCAGACTATATCGCTGGTTCTCGCCTTTAACGACCTGCTGATGGCTGTAATGGAATTGAAAATAATCATCTCGTTTTCTGCCCCGATACAGACAAGAAAATATTGTTTGTATTTTGGTTTATCAATTGCGGTGCTCACATCTACGTGTGCGAAAAAGAAATCCCCTGTTTTGACTTCTTTACCATCGATAATTTCACGCATTCGCCCAAACTCGCGATAAGTTTCGACTGACTTGTTAGAGTTAACAAAATCTCTCGAAACTTGTACGTATCTCTTATTCGGTGAAAAGAGATGGTTGATAACTTGATAAGAGTCCCACCCGCGAGGAGCAGCGACGATCGGATCTTGGTTGGGTACGACAGGGTCAGGGGCGACGGGGGCTTGGTCGACGAGGACAGGAGCAGGGTCTGGTTGGACGGGGGCAGGAGCAGGGTCTGGTTGGACAGGGACAGGGGCTGGAAGTTCTCCAAGCTGAGCACGTTTAAGAATTTCGTAATCTCGGCCATCGACCCATTACTTTCTAGATGCTTGAACAGCTCGTCTTCGGCATCCCTTTTCTTCATCCCTGCTTCTCGACTTGGGAGATTTTGAGAGACTGTCATGTGATTTTGGTTTTGGCGGCTGTTTTTTTTAGCAATTTCCTTTTTTATTTAGGGACCATAAGGAATTTTAGACGTAAAATGCGGTTATGTGGTCGGTCCGAATATCAAAAAGATATTTGAGGGTGTGGCAGCCAACTTCATCTGCACGAATGTATTCGGGAGTGCAGTCTTACGTGGACAACTTGTATGGACAACAATTCGATAGCCCTCAGTCATCGTTCTGCTCCAGAAAGTGATGAAGACGTAGAGCTAAGAGTAAAAAAGAGGAGGCGTATAAACGACCTTTTTATTCAAGAAGGAAATTTGGAAAATTAATTGGAGAAAATAAATCAATTGATAAGCAAATAAAATCTCTTGAGGAAAAAAAAGAAAAAATAATCAAGAGATAAAAGTACTACGTAAACACGTAAAAAAATTTAAACAAGCAAGAGATGATGTTGCTGTTTCAAAGCAAGCAACAAAACAATCTTCATTCTTGATACAAGAAATGACAAAATACAATGGTTGGATAAACAAAGGACTAAACATAAAGGCGGGAATAACAACCGCAAATGATATAACTGATGTTTTGATGTTGATTTCTAATAAACGAAAGAGATTGGATGAAGCAATCTTATTCGTAAAACAAAAACAAAAGCAACAACTACAAATACAACAACAACAACAACCTATGTCCACGGAATGACCCCTTGGCAGGTAGGGTCTAAAACTAGCCTGTCTTATAACTGTGTTTTCAAACACTAAAATCCAAAAAAAAAAAAAAAAAATACAAAGAAATTTTTCTTTTTAGGTGTTGACTTCATTGCTTTAACTTTTATTTTCGCTTTTCAGGTAATTCCTTTTCTCTTCATTTCTTGATTTCTACATTATTTATCTCCTTCGTCGATAGCTGTCTCTTTGATTTCTCTTTGATAGCGATTTGGGGCTTAAAGACCTTTTTTAAGAAAAATGCCCCGCCAAAAAAGGTACTTACCTTCTGGCCGGTCTGTCTGTCTGTCTGTCGATCTGTCTGTCTGTCTGTCTGTCTTCGATCTGTTTGTCTGTCAGTTCTGTCTGTGTCTGTGTGCGTGTGTGTGTGTTGGTGTACAT
>WBZZ01001164.1:255000-270000 GCA_019918135.1 Paulinella micropora | reverse complement strand
AGACACATCCCTTTTTCAATATGTTTGCATCTATCGTAAGTATATGTCAGGGAGACATGATTACACTAAAAAAACTGGAGGAGAAAGGTCCAGGAAAAAATGTACAGGCATGTGTAGGTCAGACACGTGAAGTTGTGAAAACACACTTTTTGGTTTGTAGCTTCTAGGCAAAATGAACAAAAATCCTTTGGTGGAGCTTTAGTTTATGGTTGTGAAAGACGATTCCAATACTTAAAATTCTTAAAACTGATGAATACTAAAATGTATATGTCCCCAAAACCATAAAACTGCTGGTTTTGTGATTTTGAGTTTTTGCCTTCCACAGACATTTACAAATAACACAAAGTTGGAGAAATACGTTTAATGATAATACAAAACGATTCACCTATTCATCTGTGCAAGAAATAATACTTAAGCTACAAAATATAGATTTTCATGTTTCGACAAGGAAAAAATAGCTGATTTTCTACTAGCTAGTTTGTAGCCTACAAGTAAAAGTATCAAAAGATATTTTATACAAGTGATGAAAAACACTCAAAGTTACTATGTATATACTTAGATAGCTATGATATGTCTTGTGCTAAGAGATATCTGATGCACTCAGGGAACCCTCCCCTTTGTGCTTTTTTCCTAGGTTGGCCGGGCCAGGACGCACCGTGGAAGCCGGGGAATTTCATTGCATTTTTTACTTAAAAACATGGTCAGAACGTCTTGCCGGGTGGTACGCAGAACTAAGTAATTACAACAGATAAAATCATGTGGTTTTCACTAAATAAAAGCTTAACAAGTGTAGGGTTGCGCACCATACTTTCCTGATCAAAAAAATTAAAAAATCACATTTTAGTATTACATTATAAAATAGTCAAAAATATTACCGTTACGTATATTTCAAATTCAAATTTAATTTTTGAGTTGAATATGGCAAGCCAATCATCTGATTTAGATCTCTACAAAAAAAAAAAAAATACTAAAAAATAATCAGAACTCGTTAAGTTCCGTGTGCCACCGCACTAAATCCATCCAATTTACATATGTTATTGAATTCGTCAATTAAATTATCCCTTGTTATTACTTTTTTTTTTCTCTCCCGAAAAATACATCCGCTGGTTTAGCCTGAATTCCTCTATGAACTTTATGATTATAAGCATCTACTAAATCTTGAATATAACTAACCCCATCAAAATTACGATTGGTTTCAAATAAAAGGTCAAGCCATCTCCTTATACTTCTTATAACTCTATCAACAACCGCAAGTGCTCTATGGTCGCCGACTTCAACATCATGTTTAATTCCATTTTCAATAAAATACTCTCGTGTCGCTCCTTTATATTCTCCCCCGCTGTCGGTAGTAATTGATTTCGGTTTATATTTGATTGATTTCAAGCCGGCATAATAAACTTCTTTTGTTGTTTTATTTTTAATGGAATAATTATTAAATATCGGCTATGACAATCAATCCAAACAAGCATCCAAGCATAGCCCTTATTTCCTTTCTTATCTTTTATCAAAGTCATATCTGCTAAGTCAAGAAAAACTTGGTCTAATGATTTATCAACCCATATCCTGTTCCATATTTTCGGGTTTTTCTTTTGGTGGTGAATTTCAAGTGCTTCTTCTTCTTTTGTTTTAACTACTTCTCCTGTAGGTGTGTCTTCCGCATTAATGATTATATGTTTATTGTCAAGTTGATGATTTTCTAAATTCATACTCTCGCTATCGCTCTCGTATGTTTTAGAAAATCGTATATATCTAACTATTTATTTTTTACGATGTTTTAGAATAAGCGAAAGTGCGAAGGACGAAAGCGTAATCTTTGTTTTTGACTGCTTCAAAAACAAAAACATTTTAAAACATCTAGAATTTTAAGAAACATTTTTCAACATCATGACATTTTTTTATTTCTTAGCAGCACCAGAAGATTGATTATATACTTTTACACTCACACTGCTAGACTTCTTAGCTTTCCCTTTCTTCTGTTTCGGTTCTTCTTCCTCACTACTCTCACTTTCACTTTCTTCACTCTCCTCAGGCTCGGGCTCTGGTTTCTTGCTCTTCTTCTTTTCTCTCTTAGTTTCCGCTTTTGCTCTTTTGATTTTCATCTTAGCAATCTTTTCCGCAATGATATCAGTGAAATCAACCTCATCTTCACTCTCACTCTGCTCTTGTGAGATATCATCATCTTGTTCATTAATAATATCCTTAGCCAATTTCTTTTCTTCAATTTGTTTTATTAGCTCCTCCATATCATCGTCTTCTTGCTTTACAGCATTTCTGTATTGTGCCAAAACATTTTTAGCATGTTCCATCTTTCGTTGTTTCGCTTTCGCTTTTACTCCTTCCACAGCACTACTCCAATTCTTACGACTTGCTTCGGGAGACGGCATTTTAGATACTAAAAATATATTAATCTTAGTATTTTTTTTAATAAATAATAAATATTTAATTACTTAATATTTTCAATGTCTCAATATAAGTCTCTCTTATGCCTTGATGAGTTGGCTGTTTATAGTCTAGATATAAAAAATTTAGACCTAACCAATACCAACATAGTAGGCTTAAATACAGACAGAGTGCCAGAAGATGCCGACCCAATAAATCCTTATTATACTGATGTGCGATTTGATGCACGTCTCGCTTTAAAATCAACAACAGACCTAAAAGAAGGACTTAATTATTATTGGACTGATAACCGCTTTGATGGTCGGCTCGCTTTAAAATCAACAATAGACCTAAAAGAAGGACTTAATTATTATTGGACTGATAACCGCTTTGACACACGTCTTGCTTTAAAATCAACAACTGACATCAAAAAAGGAAAAAATTTATACTACACAGAGCAACGAGTAAGGGACAATGACGAGGTCAAAGCATCAACTCAACACCGCCCTAATACTTCCAATCCGCACCAACCAATTTATACAATTTGATAGACACTAACATATCCGCACCAGTGGTCGGTCAATACTTAACATATAATGATGTAGATGGTAAATGGAGGAATACAACAATTGGGTCAATTGATACACTTTCTGATGTAGTCATAACCGCACCAATAGCCACTAATAGTTATCTCACATATAACTTATTAAACTGGGTAAATAAAACCTTTCCTATAAATGTTGATAGATTCGGCAACATTAATATGGGAGGTAATCTAAATATAACAGGAGTAAATATATTAAATACAAAAGATGTTGATGAATGGATATATGAGCATGATGATAATGATAATAAAGTTTCAGCAGGTGGAAGTATAGACTCACATAGCGATGTGACAATAACTTGCTTCCCATCAGATAACCAACTGCTTATTTATAGCACAGGACAATGGAGAAATACGACTTCACCCTTTCTTAGATTAGACGGCACTGCCAGTATGACGGGAGGACTAAATATGGGTGGTTATGCTATTTCAGGGGCTTGTACATATAATGGAATTAATCTCACTACTCTTGCAGTTGATGGTTCGGTGGTTAATCTAACAGGAGACCAAACCATAGGAGGAATTAAAACATTTAGCAGTATAATAAATGCGAGTGCGGGGATTGATATGAAAAGCCAAAGCATAACAAATATGAATTTGGTTGATGGTGTGGATGTTTCCGTCCTTGATACTTCAGTGGTTAAACTGACAGGAGACCAAACCATAGCAGGAAATAAAAAATTTACATCAACAATAGAAGCAAGTGGTTCATCCAATCCTACTACTTTTGATGGTATTGGAATGGCCTTTGATACAAAAATAGGAATGATTGCAGCACAAAAAAACAGCAACAGCGACTTGGTATCCGATACAAATAACTGGTTCGTATGTAGAGTTATATTCAGGTAATACTTTAATTATAACCGCAACTGGAACAACATTAAGTTTGAATAACAACAAAATAACAAACTTGGCAGACCCTTCCGCTTCAACAGAGGGAGCAAATAAAAGTTATATTGATACAAAAGACAGGCAAAATGTGAAACTAACAGGAAACCAAACCATAGCAGGAATTAAGACATATAGCAGTGGTGTTGAAATTACTGGGTATTCAATTCATTCAACAACAAAGGGAACATTCATAGTTTTTAATTCTACCAGTAATATCGGGTCAATCGCTAGTTTGGATATGAAAACAAATACGTATTACAACTTTGACATTTCTGCGAAAAAAATAAGTTTTATCATTGATGGGACGATTGTTTCGTGGTTTAATGCTACTGGCTTAGATCGTAATAGTAGTCGGATTGTTAATCTGGGAGCACCACAAAATGCGAATGAAGCGGTAAATAGACAATATCTAGATGATAATTGTGTAAAACTAACAGGAGACCAACCATAACAGGAAGTAAAACATTCAATGGGGCGAGCACCGTGATAAAATATCTAACTCTAACAAACACGGCGGATTTTAATGGTCAGAGTATCACAAACTGCGGAGAACTTACCATAAATGGGGCGCGGATATTAAACCAAAATGGATGAGATATATTCTTTTGTCAGACATCAGGTAATTATCAATATTTCTTATTTACTCTAAATACTGCTACAATTGGAACCGCGAACCAAAGAGGTTATGTATTTACGAATGTAGCATACGATGTAGCAAAAGGGGCGGGGCTTTATATTTCAAAACTTTTGGATAATAAAAGTGCTTCGTCTGACATTGTCCGTTTTAACGATGCTGGTATGCGGTTTTATGGTGCTTTGGATATGAATTCAAACAACATAACAAGTGCTGGAACAATTACTTCAACTGCTGGTATAACTACAACAACATAAACGGCGAGCGGACTATTAACATCAAATGGTGGTTGTAAATTATCTATGCAAAATGGCAATGACGGGACAAATGCATATTGAATCTTTATGTGGGATGAAGCTGACACAAACTGGAGAATATATATGGCTACTGCTGGGTTGGGTAAATCATTAAGTGGAGGAACATCGGTAGCAGATACAAGTATTACTGCCCATGCTATTAGATTTAGAAATGGAACTCTTGCTACTAATGGTTTTATATGGGAGAACTCTTCGGAACAATTGTTAATGTCATTGAGTGGGGCAAACGGGACTTTATGGACAAAAGGTTTAATTACGGCAAGCGCGGGTATATCTACAACCACATTAACAACAAGTGATAATATAGTACTCGGAGCAGGTAAAAAAATATTTGTAGATAGAAGCGGAGTAGCAAACAATAAACTAGTTTTGTATGATGACGGAACAGGTTCTACAACCGCATTTTATGGGTTTGGTATTTCCTCTGGGGAACAAATATATAATGTCCCTACAAATATCAGTCATGTACTTTATGCTAATGGTTCAACTGAATTATTCAGAATCAACGATACGGCAATTACGACTTCGAGGTCAATAATTCTTCCAACAGCATCCAGCGGTTCTTTAACACTAAAACAAAGAGCAAGTCCATATAGTTACGACCCACAAATATTTTTTAAATCGGGAGGATATACGAATTATGGCTTAATTGTTTCTGCTAATGGAGTGCTTCATGCTTGGACTACTTCAAACTCAACAGGCGAGCCTTCTGGTGCTTATAATTATGTTCCACTTAATGGTGCTTGGACATACTCATCGGACAGAGGCTAAAATTGGATATTAAAACATTAGACTGCGGGGATTGTTGCAAGAAACTAATGAAAATAAATTGTTGTTCATATTATTTGAAATCAGACGAAAAGAAAGAACAAAAGAACCACGGATTTATTGCTGATGAAGTTAAAAAAATATTTCCCAAATTTGTATCTGAAAGTGGAATGAAGGCAGACGACGGAAATGGAAACCTTGAAGGCATAACATATACGTGTTTTATTCCAATATTGGTCAGTGCTTTTCAACATTTAACGGATTAATTTAGAAAAAGAAAATAAACTTTTACTTACTATACTACAAGACCAAGCAAACCAATTAGCCGAAATCCGAGCGAGCAGTCGTTTTTTCAAATGTATGATATTTATCAACTTCACTCTCATTCGCTTCGTTCATTCTCGTTTGTTGATAAACATCGAAAACCGATTTTTTTTTTCAATAACAAAAAACGATGTTTTAGAATAAGAGAGAGTGCGACAGCACGAATCGCAATTCTAAAATATTATGTCCAACAATAATACAACTAGACTTCACAGACCACCGCCTATTATGGATATGGATGGCAAACTAACTCCCTAATTAAAGTCTCGTGTTCTTGAAGTAGAACTTAAGAATGAAGAAAAAAAAGTAGAGCACGAACTGGAAGATAACTGGAATTGTTGTTGTATAAAAAACAGACCGACTGACAGCCGACTTATTAAATACTTATTTCAAATGGGTATCATTATTGCCATTATAACCCTTTGTATCGTAAGGCTATATGAAAAGAACTTACCTTGTGAGGTTGCAAACACTTATGTAGGTATTTTAACACTATTGATTGGAATATGCCTTCCATCGCCTTCTTCAAGTAAGAAGTGAGCATTCATACAAGTGAATTTTATAAAAAAAGCAGCATTACCCGCACAGATTAACGGCAGGGCTTCATCAAAACTCACACACCAGTCACTCATAGGCTTATACACACATTTAAATTTAGTTTCAATACCTTGCTTTATACAATAAGCACAACTCTCATTCTTTTTTTCGCTTACCCGTGAGTAAAAGTCGCAGGCAGTTCGCGAAAATATTTTTGTTATTAAAAAGTTTATCATGAGTAATATAATCCATTTGTTTTTGACTACTTCAAAAACAAAAACCATGACTACTGAATATAAATACCAAAAAATTATGTTTCTAAACAATGATTTTGTGGGGAGCAAAACATTTAATAAAAATATTCAAATGTCATTCACACCAACCAAAATGAATGTAAAATTTAGTCACTACTTGAACGACAAATCAGAGACAAAAACCAGAATTCTTTCTATGGACAGAATTGGCATTATTGGCATTTGCAGATAGTAATATAGCAAACATTTCAAATCTAAGTTATAATTTGGGTGTAGTGGGTTGGACGGACGGACAATATACATTTAAAATCCTTGAAACTGACAGCGGAAATATTGACACAGGAAATTTAGCGGGACGAATTGTTGTGTGTTTGGAATTCTTAGGGTAATAATATACAATTGAGAAGATTAATAGCATTAAGGTGAAAGCCTGTAAAACAAGATGGTGATGGAAACAAAAAATCCAAGGGCTACAAGTTGTTTAATGAAGCCTTCGCAAATATATTTCTACTTGCCCGTAAGAAGAGCGGGAAAACAACAGCACTCTTTGAAATACTGAAACGAACTACCGACAGAAAAACACGTATTGTCATTATTATTATTGCTTCAACAATACACAAAGACCACATTTACAAAACAATGATTAAGCACTTCAAAAGCAGAGGCAACCCGATGGCTGTATATACCTTTTTGAAGTCGGGAGTAAATATTATCGATTATGAGTTAGATAAAGTAAACAAACCAGATGAAGAGCAGGAAGGCGAAATTAAACAGGATGATAAAGAACCGATGGAGAAACCGCAATTTTTATACTTTGGAAAAGAAAGAAACGGATAAAGGAGGCACCAAAAGAGCGACCGAGCAAGTATATTTCGCCAGAGGTTGTTTTTGTTTTGGACGATTTAGGAAGTGGATTAAAGACAAGTCAGTAAGCGATTTGTTAAAAAAGAACAGACACTATAAATCAAAGGTGACTATGTCAAGCCAGTATCTGAATGACCTACGGCCAGAAGCCATTAAGCAGTTAGATTATTTATTAATCTTTCCAGGCCAATCTCAGGATAAAATGGAACTCGTGTATAAACATCTTGATTTATCTTTTGATTTTGATTATTTTCTTCAAAAGTATCATGAGGCTACAAAGGAGAGATTTAATTTTTCTTTATGTCTCAAGTGTTGATGATGAATTACGGAAGAATTTCTCATTAAAATTTATAGAAAAAATATCTTAAATAATTATTTTTTTACTTATTTTAATGGTAGTAAAAACAACTCGCGTTATAATTATTTTTTTACTTACTTTAATGGTAGTAAAAACAACTCGCGTTGAAGTCATTCCAACAATCGGCAAACGAACAACTAACTCATCCACAATGGCTGGAGGTAAAAAGAAAACTGGTCGTAAGAAGAAGCATGGAGGCAAGGGTCAGGCTGGAGGTAAAATCAACTGGAGAAAAGTGGGGAAAACCGCAATGGCTGTGAATAAGTTCCTTCGTGATAACAAGATTATTTCAAAGACTGCGAATGCCCTTGGCGATGTCGGGGTTCCATATGCATCTCGTATCGGTTCTACCGCTGCAAAACTGGGGTATGGTAGGCAAAGCGGACGAGGGGCACTCAAATTTTGAAAGATATTTGTTTGAAATTATGCGGAAATATTTTTTTGTTTATATAAAATGGTCGTCAAGAAAGCAAGGAAACCTAAGGTAAGACCACCGCGTGTTTATAGAAATAAAAGCGGAGGCCGTATATTATCCAGAAGGGTAAAAAATATTATCTTAATTTTGGTAAGAAAACAAATGATATGAGCACAGTTCAAATTGTTAAACTTTCTATGAAATACTTAAGCAGACCAAATAAGCCACGCGAGCGTGGCGATACTCCAAAAGCAAAGAAAAAAGCAAAGAAGGAGGATTTAAGAAAAGTCCAGAGCCTGTCAGAGGTAGAACAAAATACGAGAACAGCCATTAATGAATACTTAGACAAATTCAGAAAGGAAAAGTATGAGGGCATTGAGGCTATAGAAAAAAAAGATAAGATAGCAAGGGAGGATTTAGACGAGGAGAAGAAGAGGCTAGAAAGAAAAATCAAAGCAGATACTAAGGAACTAAATGAAATAATGAATAGGGATCATAAAAGACAACTGGCGGAGATTAAGGAAAGACAGGAAGAAAAGGCTAGGGAACAGAAGAAGGAACAACGACTTATTCAGGAACTACAGGCAGAACAACGACATAGACAGAGTTTATTGACGGCTCCAGTTGCCCAGCCGATTATAGCGAAACCGAATCCCCCTTCAACGATAAATAAACCAAAGAAAACCGCAACTACATCTTCCCCAAAAATAACTGATATTATTATAACTGACAAAGTAAATAAACAAGAAAAAGATTTGAAAGAAGAAAAGAGACGAAGAATTATTGATAAAATGTTCTCTGAGAAAACGAGAAAAAAACGTGTCAAAAAAAATGAAAAATCATACAATAATAAATCACCTTCAAAAAGCAGGCATTAATATCCCTATCATAAAAACAAAGGTTCAAACGACTACGCCACTAGTTTAAAGAGATGGTTATACACACCAAAAATCACTGAAAACATATCATCGGCAGAAGATGGATGCGATAAACTAGAACGATTTACAACAAAAATGATTTCTAAAAATGAAAGCAAAAAGAAGGAAGAAAAAGAAAACTCCTGTAAATAGCACTCTATCACCGATAGACCCACCACTGTTTGAAACTTCGGATGCTAAACAACTTATATATGAAATGACAAATACACAACCAGCGGAGGCACAACCAACAGATGTAGCACCACCCCCTGGCATAAGTTCTGCGGAGCCACAGCCCGAGCCACAGCCAGAGCAACCACAGACAGACGAGCAACAGCAGGGAGCCCCGCTCGCGGGGCAGTCGCTCACGAGCGACATAGAGGGGCGGGGACTAATGACTAATGTAATAGATTACATAATGAAAAAATATGGATGGTATAACTAAACATTCGACAATCTTGGGGGTATCCCTTTTTCCGAAATTTTCCATGAAGTATATGGACTTTTTTGAAAACGTGTGGAAATGAAAGGAAATGAATTCCCTGATTGCAGAACATATAAAAATAATATTAAAATATGTTTTTATTAATTGTAATACACTTTAACTTCATCTTCAGAGGTGGGCAGGAACCGGTCCGACACGGTAATTTTTCTACTTTTTCGTAGTCCCGGCTACCATGAATCTATGATGATAACAATGCCGAACATGCAGAATTTGCTTTTACTGTTTATTCTTGCTTATATTAAGCATTTTACTATATTAAGACATGGTTTTACCTTCAAAAAATTCTGTTTGCCCGCTGTGACGTACGCTGGTACGTAGAGGGGGGAGGGGGGGGGGTGGGGGGGGGGGAATGGGTCGGAGGGAGGACGCTTCACATCAGATTCTGGTGCATTATCAGAGTTAAACAAATTTCTAATTTCAGTTTTTAGAAGAAGCGTTACAGTTGCAGTTGCCCTAGACAAAAACCATTATGAAAAAGTCGGACCCAGAAAAATTCATTCAAAAAAAATAATCACATACGACCACGTCCACGTCCACGTCCACGTCCACCCGCAGCACGACGTGCGCGGCGACGTCCGCGCAAACGGATTCCTGAGTTACGCATTCTCCAACTTGCGTCGGAGCGATCTGAATCATCTACAATATGGATAGCATCATGTTAAGGAGGAGAAGAACAAGAAGAAGAAGAAGAAGAAGAAGAAGAAGAAGAAGAAGAAGAAGAAGAAGAAGAAGAAGAAGAAGAAGAAGAAAACTAATACCATGCTTTTCTTCCTCTGAACCAGAAGATCGATCAGACGATGAGTCAGTTGATGAACTGGAAGATGAAGTATCAGATAAGTCATCCTCTGAATCTGCCACTGGTTCTGCAGGCTGAGCAGCACCAAGCTCTTCTTCCTCAGGGAACCCACAGTCGCATCGTTCGAAATGGTTCCACGCTTGTTCAATAAGCTCTGCCTTCTTGAACTGTTTCCGATCGGAGTTTTGCGTTGCAACACCATGCATTCTCATCCATGATTTCAATTCGCTAACTACCATCTGCTTGGACGCAAATTGCTTTTTTTCCTCTGACGATCTTAGCAACGTGAGAATTTTCCGCCAAGGCTCAGAAGCATTTCCAAATGCTAAATCCTGCTCCTGCTTTTCTTCGCTAGTAAGCTGTCTTGCACCACGCCATCTCGGGTGAGCTGGAGGACGTCCTTCATTAACAAAATAAGTGCGTGGTAAGGACAGCAGCTCTTCATCGGTCAAACGCGTAAGTGCGTTCATTTTCTCCTGTCGTTCTTGAGGCAACTCCATCCAATTTACAGGTAGCTCGTCGATCAATCGAAATTCTGCTCTCCATTCCTTGCCTTTTGCATCGACACAGGACATATGAGCAGGACGGCCGGGCAGGCCGCCTTCGAAGTAATCTCCATCCACCTCTACTCTGGTCAAATTTCCACCTGCTAACATTTCCTCCACATGTGCTCGCTCATCCGGCCCTAGGTATTTAGTAGCCAAAGCACGAATATCCTTCTTCAGGCGCGGATTGACGAAGTAGCCGACTGGAAGCTTGGGAGGCATGTCGGTCGCTGTCATAAATAGAGAGAGAGATAGATAGATAGAACGAGAGAAAGAGAGATATATATATATATATATATAGAGAGAGAGAGAGAAAGAGAAAGATAGATAATATTATTACCGGGGCGTCCGATAAACAAATTGATCGGTTCTCCTCTGGGATCATCACGCACTCCATGAAAATCCTGTGCGTCTCCCCAAGTAGCGATCTCTACAGTCGGCAAAGCGTCAGGATCTTTCTTGGTGATTCTATATGCCAAGGGTTTGTTGTAGTTTTTGAAACTCTTGTTCATACACGGGCTAAAATGAGTCATCCAGTCGTAGTTACATCCGAGAACAACCAGCACATGCCTCTTCTTGTGCTGCTTCTTGAATGCAAGAATGAGCTTTAATAACGCTTGAGCGATGTTAGTTGTCAGGAAGGTGCTCTTCCACCCGATATCCATAACTCGAAATTCCTGATCATCTCCATCGTGCCCGTGCCCTGGTGGCTTGCGATGTGACTCTACTTGGAAACGGATTCCTCTGTCAACGACATTGAGCCCAAGGAAATCCAGCATCGCCCACGCGGTGTTATCACCAGCTCCGTCCCACTCAAGATATAATTTCCACGCTTGCATTGTGCGAGGGTTCCAAAGTTGCCAATGTAAAAGTGCGGCAAGCATAGTAATGTTGCTATTCGCGCCGTGTTCTACCGCGCCTTCAAGGTACGTCAGAATAAAATGCGTATCGGTAGTGTAGCAGGTATTGATTCCAACGCAAAGGCGAAACACAATTTTTCCTTTGAAATCTTTCGCGGCGCGGCGGCAAGATGGGATCTTCACTGGCGGTTTCATATCGGCTGATATGACTGTGGCAGCAAAATCTGCTGGTGCTGCCTTCTTGCGCTGCATGCTGGCAACGCGGCACGCCCTGTGAATTTTGTGATGAAGCCTGCTACGGCGACGCCATTCTTGAGCTTCTACTTCAGTCCTGAAACCGTTAGAATGATCAGCAGCAAGCTCTGTGCAGATCTCGCATTTTGAGAAATCTCCTTCTGCAAAACAAACCTGTAATAAGTAATGATAACGAAAATATGCATAATACCTCTGACAAACTTGACGTGCGGAAAATCCATGCGCCAAACTTTGTTGATCGTATTGTCTGTCGGAGGATTATTTGGATCAACTCGTTTCGAACAACCAAACCGAAGGCACATATCTTTCCAATTCTCGCGAACATAGTTTTGGACTCCTGCGTCCTGAGCCATTTCTTGCATCCTCCATATTCCGTCGCTGCATATCTCCGGGTAACTCTCCATGAACTTCTCGCAGAGTAATACTGCTACCACATCTTCTGTTTCAGGAACGGTTGAGTAGCTTTTTGTCAAAACCTTCGTGTTATTTGCAAGAAGTTTGTGTGCTCTTGACAAAACTTTATCACCGATCCCGTAGATACGCTGCCAGGCTACTTTGCACACAGCCTCCGTTAAATACATATACTGAAACGATCCAGTTTTTGTTTGAAACGATTCAAGCTGCGAAGCTGCCCAAGAATAAAGCTCACTGAGAGACGATGACGCATTCTTCGCTCTCGTGTAAAGCACATCACGCGTGTCGATAAATGAATAACACTTCCACTTTTTGCAGCAGACAGACTTAACTTCCCTGTCCAAGTCGGCGAAGGTAATCCCCAACAGTTTTTGGAGCGCAGACGGTCTCTGAAGCTTCACTGCACCTTTCGTGCGACTTTTCATCGTGTAGGGGCGCGTTGGATTCTTACGTGGTCTGCTGTAAGGAATTGGTGATAATCTCATGATGTTATACAACAGCTCATTCGATTCCATAAGCTCGTCGAAGTTCAATCGAAGCTCGTTGGATAATTCCGCATCGTCCACGCCGACCAGAGGAGGAAGCAATCCAGGGTTGATAGATGCAGCATCACCGTTTGAATCCGTATCTGAACACTCTTCGTCGACGTTCTACGCAAACAAGATCGCTTATGAACATTAACCAGCATGAACATAGACAGGTAGAGAAAAAAAATTACCATGGAGCCAGTAGGAAGATATAGTCTAGAGCTGCTGCAGCTACTAACATCATATCCTGTAGTGACAGTAGAACTGTCTGACTGTTTCCAGCTGTCGAGGTTAGCATCAACGTCAGGAACACCTGCCTGTAAAAAAAAATCTTCTCAGTAATAATTTTCATTTATTTATTTTTTACCTGTGCATCACTCAAGCTTGATTTTTCTGTGATGACTGTAATGTCCGAGCTTTCCCTGGGCAGAAGCGTGCGGCGACTATCTGAAATTGAGGACACGCTGTCGAGAAGCTTCCTCTTTTTTTCCGGCGGAATAGATGATGACCTGGAGAGCGGTTGCTTTCCATCAGAACTAATACTGCTGACCGACGCTAAAAGTTCAACCTTTGCTTCATGAAGCAAGGAAATTGACTTAAGTGGAAGCGGATGTTCTTTCTCAGGAACGATGAAACATACATCACCAATGTCAGTCTCGAACAGGAAAACTGGGATTTTAGCTCCTTCCTTGGCAGCCTCTTTCAACCAGACCGGATGTGCATCGCTTGGCAGCGTAGCTATCTCTAGGTCTGGATTAGGCGCATAGCTGAGCAAAATCTCTTGATCTTTCGATATTGCGGTGGTGACAGTCACAATAGGAGTACCCTTGCTGACCTGACATTATTTACAACAATATTTATAGAAAAAATACAACACACGTAACAAAAACTTACATTGCATGGATGTATGTAACAACTAACATAATTTACCTTCACGTTCGGTCGGCAAGTGTCATCGTCGAGCTTGTTGAACCCTTGCGATGAAGAGTTGATGAGATGCATTGCATTCCTGCTCGATTCGTTAATGAATTTAATTGGATGCATCCCTGTTTGCAGGGAACTCCCAATTTTCATAGTGAAATGATCAGAAAATGCAGCATGATCTGCAGCACGCAAAGACTTTCCTCCTGGTTCGAGGAGCCCAAGCTGAAAAGAAGGTATTATCAGCAAAGACTCTGTAGCCACCACCACGGTGTGCCACATATATCGGCGCCTTGCTAGCCCTCAGCATGGCATACCTAAAGTTTGAAATACACATGAAAAAAATGGCAGCGCTTCCCGTTAGAGGGAATCACTAAAAAAAAAAAAAGGACAGAGAAAGGCTCACTGATAGAAGGCCACACACACTAGCTAGTTATACTAAAGCTAGTATCTATACTCCCCTCTTTAAACTATGCTATATAATAATAATAATAATAATAATAATAATAATAATAATAATAATAATAATAATAATAATAACAATAATAACAATAATAATAATAATAATAGATTTATCAGTCAATTGGCCTTTGATCCTGTCGGACATGTGCCTCCATTGGTAGCACGGGGCCGTTCGGTGACGCGGCTCCGCTCCAAAGACTCAATAATAATAATAATAATAATAATAATAATAATAATAATAATAATAATAATAATAATAATAATAATAATAATAATAATAATAATAATAATAACAATAATAATAATAATAATAATAAAAATAGTGCTTCTCAGTCAATGGCGAATGCATTTCTGCACATGTGCCTCCATCGTCTCACCCGTGAGGGGAGTACGAAGATTTGACGATAGGCTCTACTGACACCCCCGTAAGGCAGCTCCAAGCAACAATAATAA
>WBZZ01001164.1:232500-250000 GCA_019918135.1 Paulinella micropora | reverse complement strand
CGCAAGTGGAGACATGTGAGGGTGAAACTTCACCTTGTGCTCCCGGGTCTTTTTCCCTATAAGTATGAAAGATTTTTATAAACTGATTGTTTATTTTTTATTTGCAGGCTCTTCATTGTCTTTCCCATTGGTTGGCGCAAGAAGACTCCTGCGCAAGTCAATCGAGGTACTGTATGTTTTTCAAAATTCACAAGCTGCACATATTTTTTATACTTGGATGTTGCAGGATCGAAGCGCTTCATTTTTGCTGCGCGCGAGGTCGACACTGACGGCGATGGCAAGGCTGACGAAATCCAATATCAGCTCATGGGTTTTTTTGGTTTTAACCTGTTGCTGTTAGTTTGTTCTGCCACTGCCTTGTTCGCAAGAAATGAACGACTTCTTTCAAAACAACGGCGACCGGTATTGTATTCAGGGTAGTTCGTCCGCCGGCGTGTCGAAAGAAGTCGTTCAGGATCTTGTGAACAAGGCAATGTCAGAACAAGCCGCATCCATTAAGGAAATGCTAGCAGAAGAAAGAAAGTTGAGAGAGGAGGAAAGGAAGAAAAAAGAAGCGCAAGATCGGAAGGAAAAAGAGGCGCAAGAGAAGCGACAACGGGAAGAGGAGAGAAGAAAGAGGAAGAATTCGAAGAAGGAGAAGGAGGAGGAGGAGGAGGAGGAGGAGGAGGAGGAAAGCTCAGAAGAAGAGAACGAGAGAGTGAAGAAGAAGATGAAGAAGAATAACAAGAACAAGAAAAACTATGATGATAATGATAACAACAACAACAACATCAGCAACAACAACAGCAACAACAACAACAACAACAAAAATAGTAAGAGCGAGAGAGAAAGCTTGCTGGAGGATCTCATCGCGCGGATGGCAGCTGGCGCTCTGTCTGCTGGTAACTCACCTTCCACCCCCCAACGCGGCACCGGTCTCACCGCTCCCAGCTCACCTAACGCATGGGAGTTTGTTTTAGCATCGCTTGCGCTGACTCGGCGCTAACTTCAAATGCACGCACCAGGTAGTTTGCATAGCTTTCACTTTTCTCCTTCATCTGAAAGATGTTTGAATTTGTTTTGTGTTTTTTTTCTTTGTAGTAGTGTAGTATTAATCGTAATTTTTTGCACTGGCAGGTTTGTTATGGTCGAAAGCGTGATTAAGAACGTTTGTCGCGTGCAAGAGTTAAACAAACTTCTAATTTAGTTAGTATGATATTACGGAGTTAGATTTATTATTTTTTTTAGTAATTAAAGAAATTTTGTTGTAGAATCTATGTATTTTGCGTGGCGACATCGCACTTCTCTTCCTCCCCCGTTCCCCCCTCCCCCCTCCCCCCCCCCCCCCCCGGGGGGAATTTATTGTAGGTAAAAGCAATGTTTATTATCATAATAAAGTAAAATGCTTAATGTAAACAAAGATAAACAAACTTAAAAGCAAATTCTGCATGTTGGGCATTGTTATCATCATAGATTCATAGTAGCCGGGACTATGAAAAAGGAGAAAGATTACCGTGTCGGACCGGTTCCTGCCCACCTCTGAAGATGAAGTTAAAGTGTATTAAATTAATAAAAACATGTTTTAATATTATTTTTATATGTTCTGCAATCAGTGAATTGATTTCCTTTCATTTCCACACGTTTTCAAAAAAGTCCATATACTTCATGGAAAATTTCGGAAAAAGGGATACCCCCAAGATTGTCGAATGTTTAGTTGTATCTCGGAGCGATAGCCAGTGATGAAATCTACAAGTTGAAGCCCGGAAGCAGAAAGCGATATGGATTTATTATGAATACCGACCCTAGCAACAAAAAAGGACAGCACTGGATGGCAGTATGGATAAGTCTAGATAAAGACAGGAGTGTTGAACTGTATGGCCCTTTAGCACTTTACGAGCCAACGGAAGACTTTCAACAACAAATGAAATGGCTCATTGACCGAAGTAATCCAGATAGTTATTTATTAATGAAGATTAATCAAGTAAAACAACAATCTGATACTTCCTCAACTTGTGGATGGCACTCAATGAGGTTTTTGATGGAGCGGGCGAAAGGAGTGCGATTGGATATACAGACTTAAAAGAAGAAGAAACGGAAAAGTTAAGAGCACAGAATGGCTATGGTTTTGACACCTATTTGTAAATTCACACTCTCGCTACGCTTTCGTGTGTTTTACAAACTTCATTTTGAAAAAAATATATTTAATAATATAGGAAACGATATTTAAAAACCGCACGAAAGTCGAAGACGAAAGTGTGGAGTTTTGAATATCAATGGATTACAAAGGTGGGAGAAGTTCGGGCATCTATTACATAAATAGTAAAAATAGAATAACTGGCACGGACAGCGACTTTACGCACGAAGTTAATATGAAGGGGCTAGACAATCCCACACATTGTAAAATTCTTCATATTTATGTGCCGAAGTCGTATTACTCTGTGGCTTCACCATATAATACTTTTACACTTAGCGAAGACGGATATGAGGCTTTAATTACGATACCTGAGGGAAACTACACAATGAACAACTTAAAAAATAAACTATCTGAGATACTGACGGCAGACAGCCCAAATAATTATACTTATGTTGTATCAAGTAATAATACCAACATAGACCCAGAATATGGAAAATTAACATTCAGTGTGTCAGAGAATAAAGGAATTCAACCGCGGTTTATATTTGATAGTGATACCCGTATTCACGAGGTTATGGGATTTGGTATAAATTCAACATATTTCTTTGCAAATAATTTTATTAAATCGCCAAATGTAATTATTCTAACTGGTGAAAAGACTTTGTATCTTCAATCGGACTTAGTGGGGGAAGGAGACAATCATGTGCTACAAGAAATATATACTACCAACGAAATTCCTTTTGGTTCTATCATTTATGACGGCTCTGGTAGCGAATACGGGAAAACATTATCTGCGAGTTCAAACAATGTGTTTAGGTTTTACTTGACGGACGAAAACGACCAAGCAATAAATCTTAATGGTTTGGGCGTAGTTATGACTTTATTTGTTTATCGCGAAACTAATTATTTTAGTTTATTAAATTCATTCTTTAATTTGTTAAAGGCGAGATAATTAATTTTATAATTTTTTTTCTATAAATATATACTGGTGAATTATTTAATTTACACTATTGCAAAAAAAGAAAAAATGCCTGTCCAATACGAAGGAGAACTAGTCCATCAGACTAAGGAACTGCTCACTGGTAAGTATGAATTGAACAAACTTACAAGTCGTGAAGGTGCGGGTGATATCACACTTACCACTGCGGGCGGACTTGAAAGCACATTCAAAATTCCTACCCGCCCTTTGAACCTTGCGAGGTCTGTGTTAAGATTTACTTACACTCCGACTGCTCCAGGTGGTGCTGGCCGCTACAATCGTATCTATATGGATTGTCTGAGTATGATTAAAACTATTGAACTGCGAGCCGAAGCGGGCAGTATTTGTGTAATCTTCAACACGTAGGCAACTATACTAAGATAGTTTGGAAGCCTGAGATTAGTTATGAAAGATTTAAGACACTTGAGAACCACGGCGACTATGATACCGCTGTTGAAGGTAAGACGGGCTCGGGTGCTATGCTTCAAAAGTGTAATGCTGGAAAGATTGTTGTAGGAACAAGAGCAGAAAGAAAAGCAATCGATGATGCGGCAGACTCAGATGATGTTAAGGATGCAGTTCAAACATACTACCAAGTTCCCAGCGTGAATGCTCGTCGCCACAATGATACCGCTCTCGCTGATAACACTGCTGGAACCTATAGCCTTGTTAATGTTGATTATGATGAGGCTAAGTATTTTGAAGGTGGAACTGATAATGGTGCTTTCCCAATCATTGGCGTAAATCTTCCTTTGGGTATGCTGTTTGGAACAATTTTTGAACTTGATAAGACTATTGGATTTAATGAAATTTTAGATATGAGGATTGTGTGGGCTGAAACTTCACGCACTTCATTCTACAGCACTGATGCTAGCAGTATTTCTACTGGCGCCGCGGCTACTGCTACAAATGCTACTATTAAGAATTTGAATTTATTCCTCGCTGTTGAGACTGACCCTAATATTATCTTGGGTGTCTAACAAAAGATTGCGGGTGAAGGTTTCCCATTTAAAATTGAGTATCCCATTGCTTGGAAGCAGGCACTTAATGGAGAAAACCAAAACTTTCTCATCAAAATGAACCGCTCGCAGGGTGAAAGAATTCGCCCTATTTACACATCAGTCTTTAATAGTGATGAAAACAAAAATACATCTTTTGATAACGATAACAGAACTGATGGGGTTGCCGCACCAAATACTGCTGGAAAGAAGGTTAAGACATATTATACCACTCTTGATGGAACTCGTCTCCAGCAGTTTGATGTTAAAACAGTAAATAACGAAGACTATATGCTTCTTAAGGAAAGGTTGAGGGTAGTGCTATTCTAAATTCAAATGCGTATCATTACAACTGGTTCCACGTTGACACCTTTGATAACAATCGCCCCCTCTGGGATAAGGATACTGACGGCTATGAGGTAAGCGGTCTAAGCCTTGACACCGAGAGACGATATGAATTTGTGGCGACTACTCCCGCCCAAATCCAAAACCATTACACTTATGCCATTCTTCAGCGAAGTGTGCTTGTTAAGGGTATTGAAATTTTGATGAGTTGATATTTGTAAATTCATGCTCCGCCTACGGCTCCCGCGTGTTTTACAAATATCGTTGTTTAATAAAATATTTTTTAATAGTAATAGTATAAAAAAAACTATTTCAAAAGGTTGAAATAGTTTGGGAGACGAAAGCAAAAGATCCCGAATGTTCCACCAAAGAAATTTAATCGCACAGGATGAAGCCAATAATTTTGTTGATGTTCAGTGCGAAACCAATGGAATAATTAAAACAAGTTTAATCGCAGAAAATCCGGACGGAGAATTTATAAACGTCAGGGTTGGATATGATGGTGATATTGAAACAAATCATTCAAAAACCGCTTTTGGTGAAGCAGTAGTAGGTCAATTAACACCAGTTTTACAGGAAATCTTTCCATATACCATTAATACTAGGATATGGACAAAAACAGAAACAAAATCATCTGTGTCATTTTTGAGTAATATGGCTTAATTACAAACTCAAGCGGATGCCACGGCAGATGCTAGACTGGTAAGTAAAAGGAGAATAAAATATAGAACTGGAACAGGTGTCCTTGCCCGCTTTACTGCTCTATGGACGACGGATGATACAAAAGATTATTATTCATTTATTGGAATAGGAAACGGGCTTGTTGATGGATTTTATTTTTACAAAAATAGAGCAGGAATGAATATTGCACATTGTAAAGGAGGTGTCGTAGATCTTATCGCCCAAGAAGACTGGGACGACCCATGCGATGGAACTTCGGCTATGCCAGAAATAGTTTGGAGCACAGGAAATGTATTTCAAATTCAATTTCAGTATCTTGGGTTTCGTGCTATTAAGTTTTATATTGAAAATCCCATAACAGGATTATTTCAATTAGTTCATATGATTGAGTATGCGAATGCTAATAATGGTGTAAGCCTGCGAAATACGACATTACCCTTTACAGCAGTAATGAAAAATGATGCAGCGACTGGAATACAAACTCTTAAAACAGCGAGTGCCAGTTTATTCATCGAGGGGTCAAATGTAATAAATACCAACATAACAAATTCAATTGAGGGTAGTGAAGTCGCTCACACCACAGAAAGACCGATATTGAGTATAAGAAATAAAACAAAATATGATAGTGCTGGTGCTAACTTAGACAATTATTCATTAGTATATCCATCATTGATAAGTATTAGTAATGAAGACGGAAAAACAAATATAGTAAGAATGGTGTTGAATGGAACATTAACTGGAGCAGTGTATGCAGATGTAGATACGAAATATTCAATAGTTGATACCGATACAACAGCGACTGCTATCGCCAACGGAACGACGATTTTTAAAATTTATATTAATGCAAGTTCAACTCAACAAATTAATCTAAGAACTATGATATTTATCTGTCTCCAAGTGATGTATTGACTTTTACACAGAAACCAGTTTCCACTACTAATAATGGTGGAAATGTCATTATTATCGCTAATTTTATAGAAGACCAGTGATGTTTGACAATTTCACTTCGTGCTGACGCACTCTCGTTTATTGTCAAACATCGTAAACCATTAAAATAAAAATTAAAAGCAAAAAAAAATTTAATGGAATGTGATGTATCATCAGAGATATTTTTTCACCGCATCTTTGTTATTAAAATAAGGATATTAAATTAAATATTCAAGGTATGGTTTGTCAATCTTTGCTATATCTTCAAATCTCATTTTTTTATACTTACCATATTGAAGAAAAATATCGGTTTCATTTTGTGCTATCTCAATAATTCCAGTCTCTTTTAAATCAGTCTCCTTAAAAGGTGTGCTTGGTTCTTCATTTATTATTTTTTGCAATGTAGCATCCGATGGAATAACTACTTTCACATTGTCATCCCTTGGCTTGTATTGCTCATAGAAAAATACAATGTCAGGCTTAGTCCATTTAATTGTTGGCTTTTTTATTTCAATGTTAATGTTCCATTTTTCAATTTCATTCAAGTAGTCCTGTTTGGTGCTTAGGTCAGTCATCATATATAATATAAATATTATTTTTTTTACAAATATTTTTTCAATTCTTCCTTATTTCTATACCAAGGTTGGGCGATTAGCCATGTAATATATGGCTTATCAATCTTTGCTATATCTTCAAACTTCTTTCCGCGGTATTTGCCGAATTGAAAAGTGTCTTTTGGTTGAGCATTTCTCTTTTCTTCAATCGTTTTTATTTCGTCGCGGATTATCTTTTGAATATCTTTCAATTTGAAGGTTTCATTTTTTGTTTCAATTGAAAGTTTTTCAAATTTTTCACATAGTCTGGTGAGGGTGGTCATTGGTCTATATAGACAGGTAAACATTTATAAACAAAAAAAATTAAATATTTAATATCATTAATTTAGGATCGGATATGGAAGTCTTTTGGGATACTATTATTTTCGTTGATAAACTCGCGTCCGCACCATTTATTCTCATTAACTTTCTTTTTTATGTTTATAGTATGAACTATGCTGAAATGATTAATGCTTTGCTGTTTGCTATTTCGTGATAAATGAATTTTCTTCGTTTGAAAATCTCTAACATTTTCAATGCTTTCACCTAAATCCATCTTTTCATATATTTCTGGATTTAATCCTTTTGAATTCAACCCCTTACCTCTGAGATGGTAGCATCTCTTTTTACTCCTTCATTTTCGTAGCATTCAATTATATGAACTCCTTTGTCTTTATGTTTTCAAGTCGTTCTTAGTAAGGTAAGGGAGAAAGGCTTCATTCGTTGTAAATTATAACATATACAATTTAGGAGCAATCCATATTCCTCTTATTATCTTACAACAATCTCCTAAGTCGTCTGTTTTTTCATTTTTTCGCACCTCACAGAAAATTGCATTTTTTGTGTTCTTGTGTTGGGGAAATAGGCAGTCCCCGCGAAATCGTCATAAATCCAATATTACCGTAGCCTTTTTTTTCTCGCTTTGAAGTTCTTATGTTCTCTGGCTGAATGTCTTCTCTGTTTAATAATTCCTATTTCTTAAATTATCATTTAAGCAATAAAAAAACAGGTTTATATATAATGAATACGAACAATCTAAGAAAGATTACGAAAGGCGGAATACAGATTAAAAAAAATAAAGTTGTAATAGTTTGGAGAGAGGATGGAATAACGAAGGAGAAAGCAATAGGAATAAACAACAAGAGAAAAAAGGAAGAAGCAGAACAACAAGCAAAGGAATTTTACGAAAAAGAAGTCTTAGAAAAATATGAAGAAGATAATAGGAATATTGATTACAAACAACTCAGAAAACAGAAGAATGCGGAATATGTAAAGGAAAGAAGAAAGCAGAAATATACATGTGTATGTGGTAAGGTAATAGGAATATACTGCAAATATCAACACGAAAAAGCAGACTTTCATAGAGACTAATTCGCAGAGAAAGAAGAGGTTATGATAGGAGGACATAAAGTTATTTGCATAACTCGTAGAAACGACGATATAGAAAGATATTTTAAAAATAAAATGTAAAACTATTTAAAGAAATAAATATTATTACTATATATAATATGACTTCTCTACAGATACAGGCGGACAAGGAAATGAAAGAACTATACAGCTTACATTTTCCAGAAGCATTAGCGGACGATAGAAGGATTAAGAAATACACAAAAAGAGAAGTGCTTCAACGATATAGTAAGGCTTTTAAGTTTTGGAACGAACATAGAAACAAGGCACTACTAGAGGATTCAACCTTGTTGAATATTCACAAATGGGAAATATGCGAAGAAGCAATAAGACAACTTAAATTAAGGATTATTATTGTATTAAATAATAATTTAATTTAAAATGTAAAACCATTTTCAGAAATAATATTATTACTTATAATATAGATATGGGGAGACACAAGAAATATCTCACACCAGAGGACAAACGAAAGGCGAATAATGAAAAAGCATTGACTTATTATCATAAGCACCGCGAAGAAGTAAATATAAGAAGGAAGGAAAAATTGAAAGAACGAAATAGAAAACTTAAGGAATATTTAGAAATGAAGGCGAGAGGAGCATACAACAAAAAAACAAACAAAAAAGGAAAAATTATTTTTTGTGGTAAATAAAATGAATCTTATGTTAAGGGTAAGACAATTTATATTTATATATCGGTAAAACAATTTAATTTATTTCATTGTTTTTATATCCACACTAACTGAAAAGTAAAATATGCCACCATTACCGCCCAGACCAACGAAGGAAATGTAGAACTAGCGAAGGTAAGGGCGAATTTGAGGAAAACTACAATTAGAGAAAACAAAAGGGAATTCAAAGTAGTAGAGTTAAAATCTAGACGAGACAATAGATTAAACTCTCTTACATACGAGAAGCAAGGATTAGACATAAACTTTTGTGATACTGACGCATTAGAGCGAGAGGTTCTACTTCCTATACTATTAGATGCTAAAAGAAATTGGATGACAGGAAATGCAGATGTTCATATTACTATTACCTATATAACTGACCACGAAGAATTAAATAGATATTATAAAAAGAAAACATTTAATTCTTTTCAAATAAAAATTATGATGATTTTATTGAAATGTTGAATGAGTTCAACATAAGCAATATTGAAGCATCTGGATTAGGTTATGACAGGATTATTGAATATGCTAAGGTAGTAGTAGTTCAAGAAAACTGAGGTGGTTGTTATGAGGGAAAATACAAAAGCAAACAAAGGAAATATGAGGAAAGTATATTAATATCTCCCTCTAGCAAAAATAATAATTGTTTATTCTTCCTGTGTAAAGACATTCTTAATATGCCACTCATTAACAGAAAAAGATGCAATGATATTATGGAACAATTCAATCTTTCTAACGAATGCCCAATTCCATTCTCTACCGCCGTAAAAATCCTTAATACTTTGATAAAGGAAGGGAGGACATACGAAATAACAAATTCTCTAACAAATGAGACAATAAGCACAAACGAAATAGGAGAAGAAGCGGATATTATGATTGACTTAGAGAATAAACACTATTTTGGAATAATTAAAAGAGGTAAAAAGAAATATGAAAAATGCTTAACTAAGTATTTTACAAAACATACTTGTAATCCAAAAGTTATAAATTATGCAAATAGAGAAATATTAAAGAATGGAAAGAGACATTTAATAACGAAGTCTCATAAAGAAAATATAATAATAAAGATGAAATCCTTCATTACGACTTAGAAACTTGGAGAAACAAAACGATTTCCGAGGGCTTTGATATACACGATTGTTATATAGTCGGATATGCTCAGAAGAAGAAGAAGAAGAAGAAGAAGAAGAAGAAGAAGAAGAAGAAGAAGAAGAAGAAGAAGAAGGAAGGAAGGAAGGAAAGAAGGAAAGAAGGAAAGAAGGAAAGAAGGAAAGAAAGAAAGAAAGGAAGAAGGAAGGAAGGAAGGAAGGAAGGAAGGAAAGAAAGAAAGAAAAATAAAGAAGAAAGAAGAAGAAAGAAGAAGAGAGGGAGAGGAAGAGAAGCGAGAAAACCCGTTTTGAAAAAGATGGATCAAGGAGAAGACAAGACCAGAGAAAAGGAGAACGCTACAGGACCTGCAACTGGCTCCTTCAGCAAGGAAGCTAATCGCTTGGTGCAAGCGTCAACGAGCTCCTGCGAAGAGGTCAGCATCCTACTTCGGTGTTGAAATAGAGTCGCTGCGTTTCTTGCGGAGAATCGAGCTGCGCACTGCACTTGACTGTATCCTTCTGGACTTCCGCCGCCGGCGTAGCTTGGCTCAAGACTCACCGGTAGTGTTCTACCTGGCCATCGATGACGCGGGTCAGACCCTCTTGAAGGACGTGGAGAATGCCCAAGCTGCGCGATCCTTCCTGAAGGATATCTCCAATGCAGCCGGGAGCTGGCTGCTTCGACCGCCACGATCGGTGTTTCCGATCACATTGATAACAGGCACGACTGCGCAGGCGATTGGCAGCATTCTGTCGACTGAGAGCAGCCACCCTTACGTATCGCTTCCTGTTCCCCTCCTGCCATTAAACGAGAGTGATGCCATACTGCGTGAGCTTGGCTTGGAGGACTGGGCAAATGATGGCCAGGTGCAGCAACTGTTGGCGGACATCGGGGGCCTCCCTCGCCTGCTTGAAATTCTTTTCTCCAGTCTTCAGCAACTGGTGAAAAGGGGACAACGGCCAACAAATGCGTCGTGGGCAACCGTTCAGCGTGCGCTCATGACGTTTGTAGAGCAGCGAACTGGGCACCTCAATGAGGAAGTTGTGCACGCCATTGTGAGAGCGGCACTCACCCGCGAAACCATGACGAATGAGGACGTCGCTCACGGACAACAAACATGGGGCGACTTGGAGAGATGTGGAGCAGTCTTTCTACGAGAGCAGAAGCAAGGAGGCATGGTTGTGGAGGTGCCGTACCTGATGATTGAGGGAAAAGTGCGAAACCTCAAAAAGCGGCGACTGCCTGACGTTGTCGAGGCCTTGTTTCGCGTGCCCGAGCAGGCCCTTTTTGTCCTCGAAAAATCTGATAACAGCTCGCATGGTCGTGGCTTCGTACCGCGTGGTCAAGTAATGCACGAAGCGGCCCAGCTTGCCGTAGAGGGTCCCCGAGCGGCCGGGCAAGACCTCCTCCGTCTCGCCCTTCTTGTCGCAGGCTTGCCAGAGACGCTTGTAGTAAGACGAGCCCAGAAACTCGGCGGCCTCTCGGATCGACGCTCGGTAGGCCCGCATGGTAGGGTAGTCGTCGGCAGTAGCAACTTGTAGCCGCCGTGCGTAATCTTGAGCATGGCCTCCTTCGCGCCCTCCCGGTCCGTCTTCAGCTCCTCCTGCACACGCCTAAGCACCTCTTCGCGTCGCTCCACATACTCTTGCAGGGCCAAGACCTTGTCGCCCAAGGTTTCACGGGCCAGCGGCAGCTCGCGGATCAGGTACCAAAGAAAGAAGGGCACAGAGTTTTTGATGTCGAATTGCCAGTGCCAGTCTTCGAGACACAGCCTGCGCAGGGCCTTGGGCGCGTTCTGGTAGCCACAGTCCGCGTACAGCCGGCCGCCTTTGCCGTCTTTGCCGTAGGTGTAGGTCACGGCCAGCCCGCCGTCTACATTGCAGGCCACGTGCAGTCTCGTCAGGAATTGTTTGTAGGCCGGGTTGAAGCGCTTGTTTTCCGCCAGCAGGGACAGCTTGGCCGGGTCCCCCGTCTCGAACAGAGTAAGCATTTCACGCCTGTACCTACCAGAACAGACATCTAATAAAAATTTGGATGATCGAAAAGTTTTCGCGAAAATTTAGTGTGTTTTGTGGCGCGGTAAATTTTCGGGAATTCGACCACTGCCAGTGGTGGAGGCAAAAATGGCAATGGGTTCGTTCCGGCTCCAGGGACTTCTTGGGTTCGCTGAGAACCCAAGTCTGAAGACGACAAGCCAGACAACTGGTCTACCGAGGCACGCGACCGGGCACGCACCCTGGTCTGGCGGCTCCTATCTGGCCGGGCCGGCGCCGGCCTATCGACAATTTTTCATTAAATTGTTTTTTATTGGCGAAAACGACCCCCCCCTCTCCAGTGCCGATCTGCCGAAACAACCCCCCCCCCTCCGGTGCAGGTTCAGAGGGAAGGACCCCCCCACACACACCGGAAAACAAAATGTTATTTCACCACACCCCCCCCCCCCTAAACCCAGTTGTCCGTAATAGGGGGCGGGGCGCCACCTGCCGCACCTGCTGCGTTTTGCCTTTTGGGTGACTACAGCCCCCCTTCACCACCCCAACCCCCACAACCACTTAAAGTCGAGGCTAGTCGATGGAAATTTAATCTATACAGCGAATTTTAACGAATGGTCCAGACTTCACGTGATAATGCCACTCCCCCCTCCGCTACTTCCCGGGGATCCAGCCCTCTTTTCCCAACACCCACCCGCTATTCCCCCGTCATTTTTTCCCCTTTCCGGGCCAGTCGATGCCGCTCAGACACTTATACCCTAAGTTCCATCGACTGGTCTCGACCAGAACTTTTTCAGGCAGGAGGTGTGTGTGGGGGCCACCCGCGCACACTACGTAACGGCTAAGCTGCTTTTCCCGCCATTTCCCCACATCCCTCCCACCAGTTTTTTCGAACATCCGCTATTCCCGTCATTTTTTACCTTTCCGGACCAGTCGATGCCGCTCAGACACTTATACACTAAGTTCACACGACTGGCCTCGACCGTAACTTTTTTTCAGGCAGGAGGTGGCACACCTGCGCCCACTATGTAACGGCTAAGTGGCACACCAACCGCTATTTCCGTAGTTTTTTACCTTCCGGGCCAGTCGATAGAAACAAGATGATATACAGACTAGGTTCTAACAACTGGTCTCGACCGTAACTTTTTTCAGGCAGGAGGTGGCACCCCGCGTCCACTATGTAACGGCTAAGTGGCGATCGCCGCTTAGCCGTTACGTAGTGGGTCCCGGTGTCCCACCCGTCCCCTCTTTTTTTACCTTCAGGGCCAGTCGATAGAAACAAGATGACATGCAGACTAGGTTCCCACAACTGGTCTCGACCGTAACTTTTTCAGGGAGAAGGTGGCAACCGGGTCCACTACGTAACGGCTAAGTGGCAGTCTCCGCTTAGCCGTTACGTAGTGGGTTCCCGGTGTCCCCCCCCACCCGTCACCTCTTTTTTTACCTTCCAGACCAGTCGATGGAAACAAGATGATATACAGACTAGGTTCCCACAACTGGTCTCGACCGTAACTTTTTCAGGGAGGAGATGGCACCCGCGTCCACTGTGTAACGGCTAAGTGGCAGTCTCCGCTTAGCCGTTACGTAGTGGGCACCCGGTGCTCCCACCCGTCACCTCTTTTTTTTACCTTCCGGGCCAGTCGATAGAAACAAGATGATATACAGACTAGGTTCTAACAACTGGTCTCGACCGCAACTTTTTCTGGTGGGTGGTGGCAATGGTGGCCAGGATGGGGGGGGGGGGTAACCAGATATCTAGCATCGGGGTATCCAGGGTAGGGGGGGTCGTATCCGGTATCGGGGTAGCCAGGGTAGGGGGGGTCGTATCCATCGTCGGGGTAGCCAGGGTAGGGGGGGTCGTATCCATCGTCGGGGTAGCCAGGGTAGGGGGGGGTGGTAGTATCCATCGTCAAGGTAGCCATTGCGGGGAGTAGCCAGCGTCGGGGTAGCCATGGGCCAGGTGTAGCCACGCCCCAGATCCCTGTGATGAGTGGTGTGTGTGAGAGTACACACACTCCACGAGCTAAGCTAGCTGACACGCCCGTCGGACTGTGCCAACTTGCTTCAAAAAATTTTACGGTGGAACCGTTATTTTTATATACTATTTTTCAGAAAACACGCACTTGTGGGACGGGTCCGGTGCCACCGCACACCACAAAAACCACCGGTGGCACCGGTGACCACAAAAAATGCGAAAACCCTGCTGGTGGCACCACCTACGAGTATTACCCTAGTTGTGGATGCGGATCACGAATGCCACTTTTACCTGCGCGGATACGGTACAAAAAGGCAGTGGATTATCCCACTAGGACAAAAATGGCATTTTGTTTTATCAGGCCTATCGATAATATTTTTAAAAATATTTATGTATATATATATATATTTATATATATATATACTACTACTACTACTACTACTACTACTACTACTACTACTACTACTACTACTACTACTACTACTACTACTACTACTACTACTACTTCTACTACTACTACTAGGCCTAGGCCTTCGGTTTAATGAAGTTAACAATTTAACCTCTGGTCTATCCATACAAATCGTTAGCTCAAGAGCTATTGATTTAACTAGATGGTGACCTACGTCTCAAGTTATTAAAGGTCATGAGAAATTATCAAAATATTAAAGTATTAAAATAAAATGACTTAGATTAAAAATATTAAAATAAAATAAAATAATAATAATAATAATATAATAATAATAATATAGTAATAACAATAATAATAAATATATATGGAATTAACAAATATATATATGTATATATATATTAATATATATATATATATAAATATATATATATATATTAGATTAATCTTTTATGAAGTCAAAGTAAAGTTCTAGTGCCAGCTTGCTTCAAAAAATTTTACGGTGGAACCGTTATTTTTATATACTATTTTTCAGAAAACACGCACTACTACTACTACTACTACTACTACTACTACTACTACTACTACTACTACTACTACTACTACTACTACTACTACTACTACTACTACTACTACTACTACTACTACTACTACTACTACTACTACTACTACTACTACTACTACTACTACTACTACTACTACTACTACATACACACACACACACTCACACACACACACATAGACATACAGAAAGACAGACAGACAGACAGACGACATTATACATCGCACATACCTACTTATACCCACTCACGTCTTCTCAACGAAAATTCAACTTTCAATCAAAGGTTAAATATAAAAATCTTGTCACAAATATGGAATATTCTACCTAGTAGGCTTTTTAAAATGATTATGATGTATATTTCCAGAAAAAACCCCAAAGTTCTGATAGCATATACAAGTAAAGGATGAAACAAAAAGAAACAAGTACAAATAGAAAGCGCAATTGCGTTTATCAAGAAAACTTAATTCTATGTTCAAGAAGGAAGAATTTACGTGAGAAAATACAAAAGGAAACAGAGAAAAAATCATGATGATAAAACTTTGCACGATATTTGGCAGGCCTGCAATGGTGGGACAAGACAAAGAAAACCAAACAAAAACAAACATACAAAAGTGGCAAGAACGCAATAAAGTAAACAAGCCACACAGCAGCTTCAAACCTGAGCTTTCGCTGTTTTGGTTTCCAAAAAAAAAACCAGTTTCAATCTACTAGTACTGCTACTAGTACTACTACTACTACTACTACTACTACTACTACTACTACTACTGCTACTGCTACTACTATTACTCTGCTTCTGCTACTGCTATTGCTTCTTCTTCTTCTTCTTCTTCTTCTTCTTCTTCTTCTTCTTCTTCTTCTTCTTTTATTTCTTCTTCTTCTTCTTCCATGTATGTATGTATGTATGTATGTACGTATGTACGTATGTATTTTTGTGTGCATAGGGAAATTGCGCCCGAGGCTGACGAAGAAAAGAGCGACGACGACGGTCAAGCTATCTATCTATCTATCTATCTAAATATCTATCTATCTATCTATCTATCTATCTATCTATCTATCTATCTATCTATCTATCTATCTATCTATCTATCTATCTACCTGTCTGTCTCTATGTCTTTCTTTCTATCTATCTATCTAAGAATATCTATCGAGCTTATCTACCTATCTACCTATCCATCCATCTATCTATCTATCTGTATGTGTATTCTACGTATAATCTTTGTGCAGAAGGCAAGAGATCCACTCGCGACGACTACGTGCCTCCTCCGCCACCCGAATACAACACAGGCGTGGAGAGGTGCATTGCCTCACTTTGCCTCACTTTGCCTCACTATTGCCACTTTGTCCCCCCGTTGCCTGAAGCTTGCTCTTATGTCCTCTTTTGCTAACCATTGCCAAATTATGTATTGCTGGACTATATTGCCATTATATTGCCGGACACTTGCCATTTTGTCCTCACTCTTGCCATCATATCCATCCGTTGCCTCACTATTGCTATTATATCCTCCATTGCTCACTATTGCCATTATATCCCTCCGTTGCTTCACTATTGCCATTATATCTCTCCATGGCCTCACTACTGCCATTATATCCCTTCATGGCCTCACTACTGCCATGTCGTCCCCTCCGTTGCCTGGACATGGTCATAATTCATATCCCTGTTCTGCCGATACATGACATACATGACATACATGACATACATTAGCGAGGGGTGTACTGGGCTTATTCCTTTTAGCAAAAGAGGGGTATTGTGGGAATGTTCAGGAGGTAGAAGGACATGAGGGCGACGGAGGGACGTCGGGGCAACAGGCAGGCAATGGAGGACAGATTTGTCACAGGCAGGCGATGAAGGGATAGGATGCGAATAGTCAGGCAAGATAGGAACATACAGGCATTAGTCAGGCAAACGAGGACATCAAGGCAACGGGCAGGAAACAGAGGGACATAGTGGACAGAGGCGGGGAAAAGAGGTACTTAATAGCAGCAGTGAGGCAGTAGAGGGTGACGGGGATAACAGGTAATGCATAATATCAATAGTCGGTCATGTTTGCAGTTCGGATGACTCAGAGGAGGAAGGACCTCCCCCAAGCCCACCCGCAGCAAACGGTGCCTCTCTCTCTCTCTTCTTTCTTTCTCTCTCTCTCTCTCTCTCTCTCTCACACACACACACACACACCATACACACACACGTACATACACTCACATACATACATACATACATACATGCATGCATAGATACATACATACATACACTCAAGGCCCCCCCCCCCCCCCTCTTTCACCAGTCTCCCAGCCCACGGTCTCAGTGACACACACAGCGTACATAAAAACGTATAAATGTATACATAATAAATATATATTTATATAGAATAACAAAAATTATAATAGTGATATGTCACGATGATATCTGTGCGTTGTGTGTCTTGGTCAGACGACGACGACGACGAAGGCGCCCCGCCTCCCCCGCCGCCCTCCTAGGCCCCGCCTCCCGCCGCAGCCCCCCCCCCCCCCCCCCCCTCCTTCTAGGCTTCTTCTCCCCCTACCTCCTCCTCCTCCTCCTACTCTTCCTCCTCCTTCTCCTCCTCCTCCTCACTCCTCCTCCTCCTCCTCCTCCTACTACTACTACTACTACTACTACTATTACTACTACTACTACTACTACTACTACTACTACTACTACTACTGCTACTACCTCCTCACACACACCTTTTGTGCAGTTGTCTTCGAATATATGAAGTATAGTCTAAATTTGTGTCTGTTTATGTGT
>WBZZ01001164.1:160000-227500 GCA_019918135.1 Paulinella micropora | reverse complement strand
GCCAGACAGTACGTGCCAGGTGTGGCTGGTGGAACCCCGGACCGGCTGTTGGCACACCGGACGGGGCTGGCGCGTACTGGGTTCGCATGATTGTGAGTACGTATACTGCGTGAGGGACAAGCTTTAGGACAAAACCCTATCTCACCTACAGATGGGTCAATCCTTGGTCAATCTTTGGTGCGCCATCTATATGCATCGAAGTCCGGACGATGAAATCAACACTGCCTATCGCGCGACGGAAAGACAGCTTGCACACGGATTTACGCGTCCTGAGATTACTTTCTATCTGACTGACCCACTCGACCCGACCCCTGCATATTCCGATATGATTAAGGTATTGCACGAAAAAGTGGTTTTTTTTTGGCAGAAAGGCGCACCCGGCACCGCGTCCGTCTGTGCGTGCCCCAGAATATTTCAAAGCTTTACGCACTGGCATCTCGAAAAAGTATGACCTTGATACTTGACGGTGTTTTATGTGAAATGTATGAAACCAGTTGGAGAAAGTATGTATGTCACAGTATGTATGTATGTATGTATGTATGTGTGTATCATCAGTGTGTGTGTATGTATGTATGTACGTATCATCAGTGTATGTATGTACATATATATGTATGTATGAGAGAACTGTATGGTTGTCTGTACGTATGTATGTATGTATGTATGTATGTACTATGTATCATCAGTGTATGGTTGGCTGTATGTATGTCACTTATGTATGTATGTAGAAATATGTGTATCAGTGTATGTATGTGTGTATTATGGTTGTATGTATGTATGTATGTATGTATGTATGTATGTATGTATGCATGTATGTATGAATGTCACCTATGTTTTTTTTTTTTTTTTTTTAGTCTGTGTGTCTATGTGTGTGTGTGTGTGTGCGTTAAGGTGTGGCAGCAGTGAGGGGGGGGGGGGGGGGGTTGGTGTGTCCTCCCCTCTCCCCCCCCCTCCCCACCTCCACACTATCACAAACACATACACTTACTGATTGCAAACAGGCAAGACAGAAACACATACAGAAACAGTCCGATAGTCATAAAGTGTTCTTAGAATTTTGCATATTGCCAGATTTCAGATTACTGGTCAGAATTCAAATTAGTTCAATTTAACTGCTATATCCGTCCGCAAAATCTGCATAATTTTTGCGAACTTGAAATATTACAGTTAAATTGAACTAATTTGAATTCTGACCACTAATCTAAAATCTGACTGCTAATCTGAAATCTGACCCTTAACTCAAATTCGCTGGCTGAGTTTGACACTTGATTCGTACACAGTAATAATAGTGAACTGAGAAAAATTAAATTCTACAGGGAGGGGGACTCAGTTCATAACTTCCTTTTTGAGTATATTAATAATATGGAAAAAAAGAAATCAATATTTTTGCACTTGCTACTCACAAATTAAATTGCTGTAATTTGCTTGTCCGGCTGCTCAATTCTTTTTATTGTAATAATATTAATAATATTGAGGGAAAATTTAAACGAAACGTCTACAATAGCGTCCTGTTCACGATCAAACGAACGCACGAACGGACGGAGTTACTCACAAAAAGTGTTAACCAGGTTGAGGCACTGCGGGCCGAATATTAATTGACAAGTATAGATATAAATAAAATACTGTCACATCACTGTGAATGAGCTTCCGTGCAAGTAAAGAAAGTTGAAACGGTATTGCTAGCGACATTCAAGTCTCAATAAAAATATTAATAAATTTTTCGATTTTAGATCACTTTTTCGATTTTGGGGTAACTTTTGATTTCGTTTTTGTGTCAAAAATTCAGAATTTGGATTCAACTCTATTAATAATCTTTCGCTAAAATTTACGTCACTTGAATGTCCTCAGCTGTAATGTATCACTTCCGCCAAAGGTAATTATTTGCCAAATCAAAATAAATATTCGCCAGGCTTGGCCATCTCACAGGCAGTCACTCGAGTTATTACACTTTCTATACTGGATGGTTCGGCTCAGCGCAACACTCACTGTAGACTTCTCGCGCATCAGGCACAATGTACGTTGATTATTGTTTCCTTCAGTACTTTTCTTCATTAATGAAAGAAGTGATATCACTTTGGTAGGTGTTGGGAGGAGACGTGTAACACACTCACCGAGACCTTAGATTAACAATATTAACTTTCTCAGGGCCGGTCCTGCCCTTACAAAGTTAATATTGTTAAGCTTTGCGCCGCTAAAAGCCCAAACCACTCGAATGGGAGCGCCTTAGGTGCTTCCCTTCCGCCGCGACGGCCTACCCAGAAACGCGCGGGCAGCGAAGGTCTGGCTGTAGAAATCCCGCATCTGCTCACCACCGACAATAGCGCAAAATGGCACCGGAGCGAGAGGAACATCGACGTTGGTGAAGAACGCCACCATGCTGCGGTGCCCCGGGCCGAGCGTCTCGGCCGCGGCCAAGATCTGTTGAGCAGTGTAAGAGCGTGAACAATGTGCGAGAACCAACTCAAGGCTAAGGGAGTGACCTTGGATTTCTCTTGTATGATGCGCTCTTGGGCGACCCTTGGGCGCGCGCCCACGTCCCGACTCCACTTTTCCTGGCCGAAGCGAACAAGCACCTCACACGAGTTTACCAGCGGCGCAGCCATGAAGTGGTCGGCTTTGGCTCCGTCCGCATTCATAACCGAGACCTCACCAGCTCGCCAGGAAAATTCCTTCCCTTGGTTGCTCGGCCTGGTGCTCGTCTCGGGGAAGCGCTTCTCACAAGTCTGGAACTCGACCCTGGGACTGAGGCCAAACTCCCACTTGGCAATGGCTGGGTCGACCAGCGCGCCGCGGTAGAAGCGAGCAACCGATACGGTCTGTGAGCCCTCTCCTTCGCGCTGGGCCAACAACGATGCCGTCGCTCCGTCGAAGAGGGCGTTGAACTTTTCCCAAGTCCGCCACTCCCAAAAGCGCGGCTCGGGCACGCGAAACAAGGCCTCGACAACGTCAGGCAGTCGCCGCTTTTTGAGGTTTCGCACTTTTCCCTCAATCATCAGGTACGGCACCTCCACAACCATGCCTCCTTGCTTCTGCTCTCGTAGAAAGACTGCTCCACATCTCTCCAAGTCGCCCCATGTTTGTTGTCCGTGAGCGACGTCCTCATTCGTCACGGTTTCGCGGGTGAGTGCCGCTCTCACAATGGCGTGCACAACTTCCTCATTGAGGTGCCCAGTTCGCTGCTCTACAAACGTCATGAGCGCACGCTGAACGGTTGCCCACGACGCATTTGTTGGCCGTTGTCCCCTTTTCACCAGTTGCTGAAGACTGGAGAAAAGAATTTCAAGCAGGCGAGGGAGGCCCCCGATGTCCGCCAACAGTTGCTGCACCTGGCCATCATTTGCCCAGTCCTCCAAGCCAAGCTCACGCAGTATGGCATCACTCTCGTTTAATGGCAGGAGGGGAACAGGAAGCGATACGTAAGGGTGGCTGCTCTCAGTCGACAGAATGCTGCCAATCGCCTGCGCAGTCGTGCCTGTTATCAATGTGATCGGAAACACCGATCGTGGCGGTCGAAGCAGCCAGCTCCCGGCTGCATTGGAGATATCCTTCAGGAAGGATCGCGCAGCTTGGGCATTCTCCACGTCCTTCAAGAGGGTCTGACCCGCGTCATCGATGGCCAGGTAGAACACTACCGGTGAGTCTTGAGCCAAGCTACGCCGGCGGCGGAAGTCCAGAAGGATACAGTCAAGTGCAGTGCGCAGCTCGATTCTCCGCAAGAAACGCAGCGACTCTATTTCAACACCGAAGTAGGATGCTAGTACTCGAGCCGAAAGTGCGGCTTGAGCACCGTTCTCCCGATCCCAGAGATCGACTTTGGTGCCCCCGTTGAAGGTGACGTGGACAGAAACAGCGGAGTTCTGCAGCAGCGCGCACAGCTCTCGGTTCTCGACATACTTCTGCAGCAAGGGTAAGGCATCCTGCGCCAGACGACTCTTGCCCGTGCCCGCCGTGGCGAAACAAATCAGGTGAGGCTGCTTTTCTTTGTCCAGAAGTCCTTTCAAGTAATTCTCAAATCGCTGAGAAACGGTTTCGCAGAGCAGGCGGATCGCATCTTCTCGGTGACGGAGTTTAGGTAAAGCAACGCTCGTCATCACCAGCTGGGACACAACACAGACAATGGTTCAGAGGGAGAACAGGAATCAGGTCCAGACCTGTAGAGGAGCTGGCAGCTGCTCTGGTACCCAGCCTTTGTCTTTAAATAACTGGTAGACGGAATCTGCCGAATAGAGTGTCCAGCCTGAACACGAAATCAATCGTTGAGAGAAAAAAAAAACCTGCAAGTCAAAGCTTTTCGACACGAAGGAAAACGAGAAAAAAGGAGAAGAAGAAGAAGAAAGAAAAAAAGAAGAAGAAAAAAAAAGGGAAAAAAGAAAGAAAAAGATAGAAAGAATAAAGAAGGAAGAAAGAGGAAGAGAGGGAGGAAGAGGAGTAGAAGGAGGGGGAAGAAGAAGAGAAGAAGATGAAGAAAGAAGGAAGAGAGAAGGAAGAAGAAAGAAAGAAAGAAAGAAAGAAAGAAAGAAAGAAAGAAGGAAGAAAGAAGAAGGAAGAAGAAGAAAACAGAAGAAGAAGAAGAAAGAAAGCAGCAGAAAGCAGAAGAAGAAGAAGAAGAAGAAGAAGAAGAAGAAGAAGAAGAAGAAGAAGAAGAAGAAGAAGAAGAAGAAGAAGAAGAAGAAGAAGAAGAAGAAGAAATAATTTCTTCTTTTTTTCTTCTCTTCTTCTTCTAGAATTTTCTTCTTTTTTTCTTCTTTCTCTTCTTCTTCTTCAAGAAGAAGACAGAATTCTCTTATTCTTTCTTCTTTTCTTCTTCTACTTTCTTCTGCTTTCTTCTTATTTCTTCTTACTCTTCTTCTTTCTTCTTTCTTGTTCTGCTTTCTTTCTTTCTTCCTTCTTTCTTTCTTTCTTTTTTCGTTCTTTCTTCTTCTTTCTTTCTTTCTTCGTTTCTTCTTCCTCCTTCATTCTTCTTCTTCATCTTCTTCTCTTCTTCTTCCCCCTCCTTCTACTCCTCCTCTTCCTCTCTCTCTTCCTCTTTCTTCAGAAGAAGAAGAAGAAGAAGAAGAAGAAGAAGAAGAAGAAGAAGAAGAAGAAGAAGAAGAAGAAGAAGAAAGAAAGAAAGAAGAAAGAAAGAAGAAGAATCAGAGAATTCTGTCTTCTTCTTCTTCTTGAAGAAGAAGAAGAGAAAGAAGAAAAAAGAAGAGAATTCTAGAAGAAGAAGAAGAAGAAAAGAAAAAAAGAAGAGAATTCTTTCTTCAAGAAGAAGAGAAGAAAAAAAGAAGAGAATTCTTTCTTCTTCTTCCTTCTTCTGAAAGAAAGAAAAGAAAGGAGAAGAAAGAAAAACGAAGGAACTTCTTCTTCCTTTTCTGAAAGAAAGAAAGGAGAAGAAAGAAAAACGAAGGAACAAAGAAGAAAGAAAGAAGAAAGAAGAAAGCAGAACAAGAACAAGGGCAACAGGCAGAAGAAGAAGAGAAGAAGAAGAAGAAGAAGAAGAAGAAGAAGAAGAAGAAGAAGAAGAAGAAGAAGAAGAAGAAGAAGAAGAAGGAAGGAAGGAAGGAAGGAAGGAAGGAAGGAAGGAAGGAAAGAAGGAAAGAAGGAAAGAAGGAAAGAAAGAAAGAAAGGAAGAAGGAAGGAAGGAAGGAAGGAAGAAAGGAAAGAAAGAAAGAAAAATAAAGAAGAAAGAAGAAGAAAGAAGAAGAGAGGGAGAGGAAGAGAAGCGAGAAAACCCGTTTTGAAAAAGATGGATCAAGGAGAAGACAAGACCAGAGAAAAGGAGAACGCTACAGGACCTGCAACTGGCTCCTTCAGCAAGGAAGCTAATCGCTTGGTGCAAGCGTCAACGAGCTCCTGCGAAGAGGTCACTCCCTTCTGCGCAGAGTCCACTCCCTTGGTGCAAGCGTCAACGAGCTCCTGCGAAGAGGTCACTCCCTTCTGCGCAGAGGTCACTCCCTTCTGCGCAGAGTCCACTCCCTTCTGCGCAGAGTCCACTCCCTTCTGCGCAGAGTCCACTTTATGCCTCGCCAGTCCCACATCCTCTTCGGTCCCGGTTGCCTTGGCCTCCATAAGATTGGCCTCGGCCTTCTCGAGCTTGGCCTCGGCCTTCTCGAGCTTGGCCTCGGCCTTCTCGAGCTTGGCCTCGGCCTCCTTGAGCTTGGCCTCGGCCTCCTTAAGCTTGGCCTCTGCCTCCTTGAGCTTGGCCTGGGCCTCCTTGAGCTCAGCCTTTGATCGGTCGCGCTTGGCCTCGGCCTGCTGAAGCTGGACCTCTTGCTCGGGTTGGGGCGCGGCAACTACAGGTTCTGCCTTCGGATCAGGCCCGAGTCCAAACCGGCGGATTTTAACAGAGAGAGGCCAGCCAGGAGAAGACTGGAAACGTTGATTTACGCTTTCGGCTGCCCTTTGCCCGGCAACTGTGCGAAGTGCCGCTTCGTCGCCGCCCAGCCGTCCGCGCGTACCAGCAAGAGCGCGAAGATGCCTTCCACACAAACACAAACGCAAAGAAGCACTTTGTGCTTCTTTGACAAGGCTAGAGCAAGAAGCATCGACCACATGCCTGGTCCTGCCCTCCCTCCGTCTTCCCGGCCTAGCTGTGCAGGGGGCAGATGGAGAGTCCTTCCTGTGCATGTCAGCGCCCTCCGCCCTTGGAGCACTCTAGACTGACAGCGCCCAATGTACACACTCAGACCTAGCATGATGCGCGGGTTCTCAGACTACGCAGAGAGAGAGAGAGAGAGAGAGAGAGAGAGAGAGAGAGAGAGAGAGATTTGACTGTGGATGAGATGCTCGGATGGATGTACCAGATAGAGAGATTTGAGTGTGGTTGACACGTTCGGATGGATGTATTATGGATGGAAGGTGAAATGGAAGCATACATATTAATTTGAAAACACGGAAAACATGGGAACATATATGCCTTATTGCTTCTCAGATTTGAGCAACATCGCACGGTATCGCGCAGTACATCAGTACAAACTGGATCACTCCTGCAAACTTGACAACCAAAAACCTCTCTCTCTCTCTCTCACACACACACACACACACACACTTGTTAAGTTGTCGTTGTTGCTTTTGCCCTTGCTGTTGTGTAGCACACGCACGAGATCTCCCGCACACACACACACACACACACACACACACACACACACACAGTCTAACAAACGGGCGGATGGAAGCACTTACTCCTCCGAAAATTCAACTTACCACACGCGCTCAGCTGTCTGTTAAATATTTGCTGTCCGTAAAGGCGTGTGTCTTTTGTTTGTGGTTACTCATGTGTTTGAGATATCTGTCGTGCGCTGTTAGAGTACTTGTTAGCCACAGTTTTGTTGATTTGGAAACTGTTTTTTTATTGGGGGGGGGGGGGCTTGTTGCAGTAGCTGCCTGTGTTTTGCCGATCTTGTGGTAAGAGTTTGTCGCTGCGTTGCTTAACTAATCTTGAAAGTGCCCAATTATGGTTTAGAAGGGGTTGGGGAACTTTCATAATTAGACTGGGTGGGGGCGACCGGCTGATCGGGAGGGAGAGGGGAAGAATATTTACGTTTGCATTGACTTGAGACTGACTTAATTTGTGTGTGTGTCTGTGTGGTGTGTGTGTGATGTGCGTTTGCGTGACCTTGAGACTGAGTTTGTGTGTTGTTGTGGTGTCTATTTTCACCAGGACTAAATTTGTGGGTCAATTAAGGCCCCGTTCTACACCCCAATTCTTTGGATTCTGGGTTTGACCCAGATCTTTCTGCCCATTGTATACCAGTTCCTGGGTTCTGGCTCGGGCGGGTGAACAGGGTAGGGGAAAGGTGAGGAAAGTGAAGTTCCGGGAGGCTGGAATATGCTTGTAGGATGCTATGTTTTGCAGTTCTGCACACTTCTTTTGCGCTGTCTGGGCGAGAAGCAAGCGTGATGTTGGGGCAACTGTATGTTTTCGAAGGTATTCGTTGTGTTTTGCCCTTTTTACTTGCATGCCGCTTCCCCAAGGGTACTAATTTGCGGTGGTTAGTTGGTTAGATATGTGTCTCAAGTCTCAGCCTCTGTCAGTTGATTGAGCTCGCAATGATTGCATCAACACGTTGGAATGACTGGCAGATTGATGGCTGCTTGTTGCAGTGCAAGCATGTATGTTTATTACTTATGCTTGTAAGAATGTGTACGCAGTTGGTGTATACGTACGTGCCGAACATCTGTGTCTATGACTGCCTGGCTAGTTTTTCTGATTTAACTATTGTAGTAAAAAATGAATCAAACATAAATGAAATTACTATTTTGCCAGTGTGTCTGCCTGTCTGCCTGTCTGTCTTTCAGTCTGTGTGTGTGTGTGTGTGTGTGTGTGTGTGTCTGTCTGTCTGTGTGTGTGTGTGTATGTATGTATGTATGCATGTATGTATATATGTATGTATGTATGTATGTATGTATGTATGTATGTATGTATGTACATAAATATTTTTAAAAAATATTATCGATAGGCCTGATAAAACAAATGCTATTTTTGTCCTAGTGTGATAATCTATTGTATTTTTGTCCCGTATCAGCGCAGGGGAAAATTACATTCGTGATCAGTATACACAACTAATGTAATACCCTCCTGTGGTGCCACTAGCAGGGTTTTCGCATTTTTTGTGGTCACCGGTGCCACCTGTGGTTTTTTGTGGTGGGCGGTGGCACATGACCCGTCCCACAAGTGCGGGTTTTCTGAAAAATAGTATATAAAAATAACGGTTCCACTGTAAAATTTTTTGAAGCAAGCTGGCACAGTCCGACGGGCGTGTCAGCTAGCTTAGCTCGTGGAGTGTGTGTACTCTCACACACACCACTCATCACAGGGATCTGGGGCGTGGCTACACCTGGCCCATGGCTACACCAGTTACACGCTGGCTACACCTGACCATGGCTACCACGACGCTGGCTACCCCCCTACCTTAGCTACCCCGACGCCTGCTACCCCCCCCTACCCTGGCTACCCCGACGCTGGCTACCCCCCCCCCCTCCCCACTACCCTGGCTACCCCCCCTACCTTGGCTACTCCGACACTAGCTACCCCCCCCCCCCTACCTTGGCTACCCAGACACCTGATACCTGGTTACTCCCCCCCCCCCCTATCCTGGCAACAATCGTTACCTCCCACCAGAAAAAGATTGTCGGGGCCAGTCGTAGGAACCTAGTCTCTATATAAGTTTGTTTGCATCGACTGGCCCGGAAGTTAAAAAAAAGAGTGGACGGGTGGGACACCGGAACCCACTACGTAACTGCTAAGCGGAGAATGCCACTTAGCCGTTACATAGTGGACCCTGGTGCCACCTCGTCCCTGAAAAAGTACGGTCGAGACCAGTCGTGGGAACTTGGTTACTATATGAGCTTGTTTACATCGACTGGCCCGGAAGGTAAAAAAAGATGGGACGGGAGTGACACCTGGACCCGCTATGTAACGGCTAAGCGGCGATCGCCACTTAGCAGCTACATAGTGGACGCGGGTGCAACCTCCTCCCGAAAAAAGTTACTGTCGAGACTAGTCGTTAGAACCTAGTTTGTATATCAGTTTGTTTGCATCGACTGGCCCCGAAGGTAAAAAAACTACAGAAATAACTGTTGGTGTGCCACTTAGCCATTACGTAGTGGACGCGGGTGCCACCCCCCACCGGAAAAAAGGACGGTCGAGACTAGTCGTTAGAACCTAGTCCTATATCAGTTTGTTTGCATCGACTGGCCCGGAATGCAAAAAAAACTACGGAAATAGCGGTTGGTGTGTGCCACTTAGTAGTTACACAGTGGGCGCAGGTGCCACCTCCTGCCTGAAAAAAGTTACGGTCGAGGCCAGTCGTGTGAACTTAGGGTATAAGTGTCTGAGCGGCAACGACTGGTCCAGGAGGTGGGAAAAATGACGGGAATAGCGGATGTTCGAAAAAACTGGTGGAGGGGGGGGGGAGGGATGCGGGGAAATTGCGGGAAAAGCCGCTTAGCCGTTACATAGTGGGCGCGGGGTGTGCCCACACCTCCTGCCTGAAAAAAAAGCTGGTAGGGGCCAGTCGTGTGAAATCAGGGTATAAGTGTCTGAGCGGCAACGACTGGTCCAGGAGGTGGAAAAATGACGGGGAATAGCGGGTGGGTGGGAAAAGAGGCTGGATCCCCGGGAAGTAGCGGAGGGAGTGGCATCCCGTGAAGTCTGGACCATTCGTTAAAAATTCGCTGTATAGATTAAATTTCCATCGACTGGCCCCGACTTTTGGGAAGGGGGGCGAATTCCCGGGAAGAGGCGGAGTGGTGCCACCCCGTGAAGTCTGGACCATTCGTTAAAAATTCACTGTATAGATTAAATTTCCATCGACTGGCCCCGACTTTGGGGGGTTGTGGGGGTTGGGGTGGTGAGGGGGGGCTGTAGCCACCCAAATGCAAAACGCAGCAGGTGCGGCAGGTGGTGCACCGCCCCTATTGACGACAACTGGGTTTAGGGGGGGGGGGGGGCAGCAAAAATAAAGCACTCAAAGCAGCAGCAGGCGTGGGGCCACTTCTGCCACCACCCCCTGAAATCACTGCCATATCCGGCCCCATGAAGTTTTTATTAAACGGTTACAAGGCGCTGAGTTTTCTAGCTAGGCGCTGGAAGACAGTCTGCAGGCGCCTGTTGATACGGTCTTCCACTGCGGTCCAGTACAGGCGCTGGTAGCGCTTGTAGAAGCGCCAGGCTCCTCTGGAATCGTCCAGGCCGACGTACGTCAGGCCATCTACTGTCTCTGTCCCGGGGAATTGGTGTCCCAGCCATTCTTTTTGAAATTCCGCCTCGTGGATGACGGGGTTGTTGGCCAGGGCCTCGTGCTTCCTACCCCGGCCGCCGTACCAGTCCCGCCAGGAGTGGAACGGGCACAGCTTTTGGATCAGGTCGTAGAGGTCCCCGCGCTCATCGCGGGATAGGCCCGCCAGGGCTCCCTTGGGTAGCCGACTGTAATAAGCAGGGGTCGGCAGGTAGCTGCAAACTAGCCGGACCACGTTCTTGTCCTCAATGTACGGGACCAGCCACTCTGCCACCGGGGCATGCAGGGTCTGTACTTGGCCCCGACTTTGGGGGGTTGTGGGGGTTGGGGTGGTGAGGGGGGGCTGTAGCCACCCAAAGGCAAAACGCAGCAGGTGCGGCAGGTGGTGCACCGCCCCCTATTGACGACAACTGAGTTTAGGGGGGGGGGGGGAGCGGGGTTGAAATATCATTTCTGATTTTTGGTGTGGGGGGGGGGGGTCGTTTCCTCTGAACCTGCACCGGAGGGGGGGGGGGGGTCGTTTCGGCAGATCGGCACTGGGGAGGGGGGGGGGGGGGTCGTTTCGGCAGATCGGCACTGAAGAGGGGAGGAGGGGGGGGGGGGGTCGTTTTCGCCAATAAAAAACAATTTAATAAAAAGTTGTCGATAGGCCGGTGCCGGCCGGACCAGGGGCGCGTGCCTCGGCAGACCAGTTGTCGGGTCGTGACCAGCTCAGACTTGGTTCTTTTTAGAACCAAGCAAGTCCCTTGAGCCGGAACGAAGCTATTGCCATTTTTGCATTTGGCCCGCAAAACACGTGAAATTTTCGCGAAAATTTTTCGATCATCCAAATTTTTATTAGATGTCTGTTCAGAGTAGGTACAGGCGTGAAATGCTTACTCTGTTCGAGACGGGGGACCCTGCCAAGCTGTCCCGGGTGGCGGAAAACAAGCGCCTTGTTCCGACCTACAAACAATTCCTGTCGAGACTGCACGCGGCCTGCAATGCCGACGGCGGGCTGGAGGTCACCTACACTTACGGCAAAGACGGCAAAGGCGGGCGGATGTACGCGGACTGTGGCTACCAGAACGCGCCCAAGGCCCTGCGCAGGTTGTGTCTCGAAGACTGGCACTGGCAATTCGATATCAAAAACTCTGTGCCCTTCTTTCTCTGGTACCTGATCCGCGAGCTGCCGTGTGCCCGTGAAACCCTGGGCGACAAGGTCTCTGCCCTGCAAGAGTACGTGGAGCGACGTGAAGAGGTGCTTAGGCGAGTGCAGGAGGAGCTGAAGACGGACCGGGAGGGCGCGAAGGAGGCCATGCTCAAGATTACGCACGGCGGCTACAAGTTGCTACTGTCGACGACTACCCTACCACGCGGGCCTACCGAGCGTCGATCCAAGAGGCTGCCAAGTTTCTGGGCTCGTCTTACTACAAGCGTCTCTGGCAAGCCTGCGACAAGAAGGGCGAGACGGAGGAGGTCCTGCCCGGCCGCTCGGGGACCCTCTACGGCAAGCTGGGCCAGTTCGTGCATTACTTGACCACGCGGTACGAAGCCACGACCATGCGGGCAGCTTTCAAATTTTTCGAAGAGGAAAAGGGCTGTAGCGTTGCCTGCCTGGTGCACGACGAAGTCATTGTCGCGGACCGCGAAAACAAGCTACCCGAGGACAAGGGTGAGGTGGTGCGTGAGCTGAATGCCTACCTCCGAGAGAACGTTGAGTACCCTGGCGTGCAGACTAGCAAGAAGGGCATCAAGTTTATGAAAGTGGCAGGGAAGCGCGTGGCGGTGCCCGGTCTCGTGCCCCCTACCGACATCGGCTGGTCCGTGGCGCAGATGACGGCTCAGCCCGGCGACCTGGAGTCGGTCCTGTTGCCGATCAGCCGCTCCAGCTGTACCAGCGACCGGTTCTACCTAGAGGATGACATGGCCATGACGGAGAGCGGACGACGTGTGCTGCATCCGCTCTCGTTCGATAAGTACAACGTGCAGTGTCTCAATGCCTGGACGGGGATGGGCAAGACCTACACTGCCTTTGAGTACATCTACCGGCTGCGCCGAGAGAACCCGAATGCCAGGATCCTGTGGATTACGGGGCGGCGGGCCCAGGCTACCAGCGGCGGCGGCGGCCTGCGGCGCCAGTGCCGCGCGTGGCAGCAAGCAGAGCAGCTGAAGAGTTTCTGTGAGGACAGGCTGAAAGCAGAAGCTGCCGAGGAGAACGTTCGTTTCCTGCAAGGCATACTGGATGACATCGTGGTTTACTACGAGAAAAGCCCGGTAACTAAAAAGTACTACAACCTGTACGAATCTAAAATCGTCTTTTGCCAGTACGAGTCGCTGTGGCGGATAGAAAGCGAAGAAGTGGGCGACGGCGGGATGTCCTTCATTCAACAGTACGACCTGTGCGTGGTTGACGAGTTCATATTGGTTTGTGACCAGTCCGTGAGCGAGAAGACCAACCGAGTGAAACTGTGGGAGAACGACAGAGACTGGATGGACGTCTGCACGCGAGCGGTGCGGCTCCTGATCATGGACAAGGACCTGACGGAATGCAGCAGGCTGCATGATTTCCTGTTTTGTGACCCAAAGGAAGCTATCGCCTACAGGCGCGCGGGTCCCGACAGCACGCTGGAGCAAGCGCAGGCACAAGTCGAGTTCCATCACTACTCCCACGTATCGCCTGACCTGGAGCGCCGGCTCAAGATCGTGCCCGATCAGGCCAGCTGGCTAACCGCCTTGATTGAAAGCCTCCGAGACCAGAAGCAGCGCAGCTGGGCGTGCTTCCGCAGCCAGCGCGCGCTGGAGTTTGTATACGACGCGCTGACCAAGGAAGGACTTACGTTTCCGCACCTCGTGGGCGACCCAGCAGCGCGCAAAGCCTACGACGAGCTAGTGGAGGAAGGCAAGGCCCCGCCACATCACACGCCGGAAATGGACCCGAAGAAGCTGTGCAGGCAGAACAGGCCCGCAGGCCCCAAAGAAAACTGGACCGACGAACAGAAGGCTCGGTACGACCAGGACAACAAGATACGCAACGAATGGATGGAGGGTTCGCCCGTGCGCATCATAGACGGCAGGACGCCAGACAAGACCAAACAGCGCAGCCTGGCGAACATCGACGGCTGGCTGTGCAATGGCGGCAATGACTGTAAATGCATCGACAGCGCAGACGAACGGCACGGTGAGGGCAGAGCGACCCGTTGCATTTTCACGACGAGTGCGGTCATGGTGGCCGTGGACGCGCAAACGCCTTTTGACCTTATCATGCTGAACTGTGCGGACAGGGAAGGCAAGGCGGCAGTGACCGGTCCCACCGGCCGGGGCCTGGCGCAGATGCTGTTGCGGGCGCGTAACGTCGTGAAGGATCCCGCTGTAATCCTGGCCTATTTCGGCGAAGGGGGGCTAGGCCACCTGCGATTCTACGACGACAGGGACCAGGCCCGAGCAGAGCAGGCCTGGCAGCACTGCCAACTGTTCAAGACCATCGAGAAGAACTTCTACGTGAAGGAGAGGCAGATGATAGAAAAGGCCTCCAAGCGGAACACGGTCAGTGCATGGGCGCTCGTGGGTAATCTCAAGGAGGGCCCCTCGACCACTGACAAGCACTGCCGCGTCCACCGTTCCGAGATCCCGACCTCGTTGCAGCTGCGCCTGATAGCGCGAGAGGTTGAGCACCAGCGCGACCCACGTGTTCGGCCAGTCGCGCTCGGCCATATGCCGCCTTTCAAGTCCCCTTGACTTTTGACACTGAGGTTCCGACTGTCTTTTGATTCTATTCTCTAGCAATCATGTGGGCGCTAAGCACCGTACCGTCCGGGCCACGAGTCTCTTGTGGCGGTTGTAGTTCGGAGCCAATACGTGTGCGCAAATGAGGCCTGGCAACAGTCCTTATTGGTTCACGAATAACCATTGAAAAACCCACCCCCCCCCCCATTCAAACCTGAAAATGACTTCTGCACACTTCACTTGAAAGGTACCTGGAGTGTCGGCGGCGAAAACATTATCCACAGAGATTCCAAGATGCATTAAAAGTTTTGTGTTTTTAGAAAATTTCTGTTGACACTCCGGGCCAACTTCAATCATGAAGATTTATTAATAAGTTCAAGTTGAAAAATTGAAAATCATATAAAATGACTTTAATAAGTATATATGTGAACGGATTGCACTTGTTTCCTGACTAAAAAATAGCTAAACCTCTTCAAAAAGCCGCAGGATCATTTTTAAAAAAAAAATCATTTCGATGATATATTAATATAATCTGATTATTAGTCACGTCTTCAATGATTCAACCGCCCCGTCGGCCGGCGGAGCTGAGCCTACGGTCGAAGGCTGAGGAGGCTACGACCCAATATATAATAAACACGGTTTCATCAAATTATTAATGATTAATTTAAGGTGATCAGTCAGTGCCAATCACGGTGTCAATTAAGTGCACAGTGCTGCTTGGAATCATGCCTGAAGTGTGCTAAGGCGGCTGGTGGACTGAAGAGTTATAGTGATTTACTGAATTATTTGAACAACTGCTATAGAAGAAGTTGAGTTTCGGGACGAAAACTGACCCGCGGTGTAGCATGCGCTGAGTTCCCAAATCCGGGCGGAGCAAAACCTCATAGTAAATCCGGTAAAGGTTTTAGCCGGTCGTTAAGGTGCTCAGTCTGATAGATACTCAGTCACGCCAGCAAAGACAAGGATGTAGATGCTATCTGTAGTTGCAAAGGTTCTCTTCCAGTTAGAGTGGGCTGACAGTGGGGTTGCCGCGCGCAGTTGCTCCAGCTCTGCCTGCAACTTCGTCAGCTGCTCCTGCAACTTCCTCTCCACTTCTTCTCTGGCTGCCAGCTGAGCCTCGTAATCCCTCTTCTCTCTCTCCCTAGCTTGTTCCTCGGCTGCCAGCTGCATTTCCAGCTCGGCCTGCCGCGCCTCGCTCCCGGCGGCCTGCTGAGCTGCCTGCTGGTTCGACGAAGCGGCTTGCTGGCGCTTTTGCTCCTTCCTGCGCTCTGCCTCATGCTTCAGCCGCTCCTGGTGCTCCTGGTCCTTGCGGGCCACATCCTCCGTGGACAACACGGTTGGCTGCTTGAGGGCGCCCTTCATGCGCGCCAGCAGCTCGTCGCACATGGCCTCAAACTAACAAGCACAGGCCCAAAACCAGCATGTCCGCCAATAACAGAGGGCCAAGACAGATCGAGAATAAAACAGGAGACACGACGGACATATATCTGAAAGATAACTACAGGAGAGGGGGGCAGATAGAAGGAGAAAAGAAAAAGAGAGCAGGAGGGCAAAACACACCTCGTACTGACGTGGCGCCTTACGCCGAAAGACCTGCCACCCAACACCCACCCCATGGCTCGTTCACCGACAGCGCTCTCTCTCTCTCTCTCTCTCTCTCTCTCTCTCTCTCTTTCTCTCTCGGGGGCACACTCCTTGACGAAAACACACATAGAACAAACACATAAACTCACAGTTGACACGCACGCACAATTCCCCGCCCAACCAGTCATCATCAAAATTTAACATAGACAACACACATTCGCACACCCATAAGCTCATACAGAAACGCGGAGGCCAAGGCCGAGCGGCAGTGCATTGATATTGGACGGCAAGGGTGTGTGTGTGTGTGTGTGGTGGGGGGGGGGGGGGGCACAGACCATAGCTTCGAGCGACTCCACCACCTCGCTCACCCACGGCACGACCCCGTGGAATTCCGGGCCGAACTGCCAGGCCGGTTCCTCCTGGCTGTAGAACACGAAGAGCGGCTTGCCGTGCTGCACGGCGTAGCGCAGCTGCAGCAAGGTCGATTGATCCTTTAACAGCCCACCCGTCAGCAGAACGACCTGCGTAGCCACAGACAACGAGATGTAGGCCAGCAAGCAGCAGCACCGCCTGGCTGCTTTACACAGAGATACATATACGACAATATAGTAGATAAATTCATGGCAGCACACATGCATATGGCGGACCACGCGTTCAGCCTGCTGGAGCTCTGCGGGCACGTCGGCGCCTGTGAGGCCGCTCTGCAGCTGCAGTAGCGGGGAGGCCGCCGCCAGGCCCTCCTGCAGCTCCGCCGCCAAGGCCGCGCCGCCGGCGCCATGAATGAGAAAGACGCGCGGCCAGCGGCACTCGGAAGATGGAGAAGAAGAAGGAGAAGAAGGAGAAGAAGAAGAAGAAGAAGAAGAAGAAGAAGAAGAAGAAGAAGAAGAAGAAGAAGAGGAAGGAAAAGGAGAAGGAGGAGGAGGAGGAGGAGAAGAAGAAGAAGAAGAAGAAGAAGAAGAAGAAGAAGAAGAAGAAGAAGAAGAAGAAGAGATGCTTGGCGGCTGCACTGGAGCGCGGGGCGGGAGGCGCTTGCCCCACTCGCAGCCGGCGGCGCCCGCCTGCCGGAAGATCTCCCGCATTATGGCCTGCCACAGACAGCGCATAAACACTTCAAGACCGCATCAGAGAGAGAAAGAGAGAGAGAGAGAGAGAGAGAGAGAGAGAGAGAGAGAGAGAGAGAGAGCCATTGGGTGCAGAAATGGACCTCAACTTCGTACTCGCGGCGGCGGTAGGGGATCATTGTGTGGGCATCCCAGAGCTCCTGCACCTTGTCGTGCACTTTCTTGAATTCTTTCTTGCACTTCTCGTAGGCTACGCCAAGGTTGGTGGCCACCTCCCACTTGTCCCAGCCCGGTACCTTCTGCAGCTCGTTGCGCGTCCAGCGAGACCAGTCGAAGGGAAAAAATCGCGGGTCCGTCTCTAGTAGTATCACAAACGCTGCACCAAAGCCAGCACGCCAGCATTATATTTCAATGGCTTCAAAGCGTACATGCGCACAAAAAAGAAACATACTGACTTATCTCTACTGTGTTGATACGTTTCATGGCTACCATGATTGACGGAGCAAGACGTACGTTTTTCGAACTCAATAGCCCATGTCATCTCCTTCAGGCAGAACTGGCGGGTGGGGGTGGAGTTGGTGAGGACGAGGATGAAGCAGTCGGAGTCGGACACGCCCTGCTTCATACCCTTCTCCTGCAGCACACACAGTGAAGAGGAAAGGCTAGCTCATCAACCATCAATTTGTGTGAACGACAAAGAGTGTGTGTGTGAAAGAGAGAGAGAGAGAGAGAGAGAGAGAGGAGAGAGAGAGAGAGAGAGAGAGAGAAAGAGAGAAATACAATTAATTATAAGAGATCGAGAAGCAAAGATCAGACAAGGAGTCTGATGCTTGACAGGTCACAGCAGATTAGATGGTTAAAGAAAGGCAAAAGACGCACCGTGAGGTCCTTCCCTTTCACATCCCGCCACGCAACGACGCCGCGCCTCTCCAGCTCCATTGACAGCGTCCCCACGTCGCCCGCGGCCTCGGCCTGCATGTGCGAAAGGAAGACGTGCTTCTCCATCCGCACCGAGCCACACCGCAGGACGCCCGGGAACTCCTTCCACTCCTTTCACATCACCAATCAACGCAATGCATGTTGTCTCCGTGTTCTGCGGTGCTCTGTGGCCGTAGGCCCGGTCGATCGCAGTTTTCATTCTCCCCAGCTACACTAATTTCTCTGTAAACATCAGTCCTCTTGCTACGTCTCGATGCTGTGTATTTCTAATCCACTGAGCCATGGTGCATGCAGGGCTTTGCAGGGCGGGTGGCCGGCAAATTGACCAGTTGCCTGAGGTCGGGTGGGGGCTGGCTGTTGAGCGGGTCCAGAAAGCGGTGGCGCAGCACCTGGTCCATAGAAGGCCGCCGCTTGGGGTCCATGAGAAGACACCTGGCAGACCAAAAACAAGCGCATGGATGTGGTTTGTACATATCGAAAGATCGAAGAGAGAGAGAGAGAGAGAGAAAGTCTGAGCAGTGGAGGTAACCAGCGGATAAGATGCGCCGCGTCGCCGCGCGTGCGCACGTCCTGCTGCTGCGCTTCCACCGCAAACTGGCCAGACAAACATATTCATAGCGTACCTCTTCTTGACTTAAATAATCATAATGCATGCATGTACACAAGCAGAAATATATACATGTACCTTGCAGAAATACGCACACACAAACACACGTTTCCCATTCGATTATAAAGAGAGATAGATAAGAAGATTGATAGGTAGTTATAAAGAAAAATAGAAAAAAAATTGATAGGCAGAGAAAGAAAACAAGGAGTGTACAAAGGTGATTGCAGCGTCTTTGTTAAATGACAGGTGAGCTGTTTTGTATTAGTGTGCCTCAAGATGCCAGCGCGTGGGTAGTCTATTGGCAAAGAGGTTGATGATAAATTGAAGAGATGGGTAGATAGATATATATGGGCAGAGGACCTGGAAAAGGGGTTCCAGCTGCTCGTCGGACACCCCCAGCCACACGCAGAGCTGGCGAAGGTGGATTTGGCTTGAAATGTTGTCTGTGACTGACAGAAGAAAAAAAGAAAGCGAGAGCGATAAAGAGAGAAAGAGAGACAGAGAGAGAGAGAGAGAGAGAGAGAAAGAAAGAGAGAGAGAGAGAGAGAGAGAGAGAGAGAGAAGAGAGAGGGATGGAGACAGAGAAGGAGAGAGAATGTGGATACATACATACATATATATATATATATAGAGAGAGAGAGAGAGAGATAGAGATAGAGCAAAAAAACAGAAAGGGGGGGGGGGGGTGGAGAGAGACCATGGGAGAAAAGGTGCTCTCCCGTGCAGAGCTCGTACAGCAGCACCCCGAAGGAGAACACATCGAACGCCGCCTCCGCCTTTGGCAATAGCGGCCGCGCCTGCCGCGCCAGACAACATAAAACGCACGTGTGAATCCACATGCATGCCTGTTCTTCAATGTTCAGTAATTGATATTCATGTATGTCTGTCCTCCAAGTTTTGCCCTGCAAAATTTTTTATTGACTTATCGCTTGTTGGTTTACTACAATATTGCTTTATATATTATGACACCAATGTACGTATGGATGTGTTGCTATTAGTATACAGATACGTATAATTTTTCGTACGCAAGTAACTGTTGCCTTTGTGTGTAGAGCGCAATGATTGGCTTAATACATGTACGTATTGTACGCTTGTACGTATAGAATTTTTACATACATTCATGTATCTTTATTGCAAGCAAAGTAAGTAGTCAGGCAAGTGTACGTAGGAGCGGGATTGCCTTAGGGGTTGCGGTGTCTGGGTGCTGCGCCACGACGGTGGCCAGCTCGGGAGGGCAATAGGCGCTGGAGTACTTCAGCCCCACCGGCTGCCCGAACGGCGCGGCGGCGTCGAAGTCTATGAGCTTCCAGTTTTCCACGCCGTCCAGACTCACCACGTTGTTTGGCTTCAGGTCGCCGTGCACCAGACCGCACGCGTGCAGTGCCTGCAGGCAAAGCCCCACGTCCACCGCAATCTTGCGCACGGCGACAGGGTCCCGACCCGACACGTTTCGTCGTCGTAAGAAGTCGTTCAAGGAGGCGGGGGCGGCGGGCATTACTAGGCAAAGTTCCTTTTCGTGTGTCCGCAGCAGCCCCACCAGCACCTCAGTCAAGCTCTTGCCGTGTGTCGCCGCCTGCGAATCCAGGAAGCTGCGGGACTTGACCTCGCGGTCGAAGTTTTTTCGGGACCCTCGCCCCGTGATGAGCTTGAGAGCCACCTTTTTGGGCTCGTTCTGGGCGGCCTGGACGTCCTCGGCCAGCCAGACCTGGCACGTCAGCGACTCGTAGGCGGGGGCTGGTTCGCGCAGGTATCGATCCAGGAAGGTGTTCACCGTCAGCGCCCAATCACGCACAGGCCCCACCAAGGAATGGCGCAGCGCCTGCAACCCACAATCATAATCACAATCACAATCACAATAAATAAGGGCCAAAATCTGCTACCTGCAGCGGGGTCAGGCCGCGCGCGTCCAGCACGGCGTCTGCCTGCTCGTATAGCAGCGCCTTGCACAGCGCCACCAACAGCTCCGCGCGCTCCTCCTTCTTCACCTTCTTTGCCTGGTCCAGGTCCTCCTCCTTCAGCGACGCCAGGTAATGCAGCGGCGAGGAAAGCCCCACACGGGAGGCGCCGACTGGCTCGCGGCTACAGTCGCTTTTGCAGGCGTGGCTGGCACCCAGTTCCTCACCTCTATTAACCTCATCCAGCAGCTCTTCGACATCACCGCGCCGCCGGCCACAAGAGCCAAACAGAGATCGCGAGAAAACCAAGCCAACACGCCCTCATCCAGGGCGGAAAGACCATCCTGGACAAGAAGGGGATAAATAACGACGACATTATTATTATTATTATTATTATTATTATTATTATTATTATTATTACTGCCAGTTCGATTCCCGTCGGTGCCACCAGTATTTTCATTGAACATACCGATCCGTCTGGACCAGTATTTTCATTGAACATACCGGCCCGTCTGGAAGTGTTGGAACTGCCCTTGCGGGGGTGTCATTAGAGCTTATCGTCAATTCTTCGTACTCCCCTCACGGGTGAGACGATGGAGGCGCATGTGCAGAAATGCATCAGCCATTGACAGAGAAGCACTATTATTATTACTATTATTCGGAATAACCTCGGCTTAGTGCAGTCTTGCCCTCAGGAGCTCCATCGGTGGCCCCGATCATCAGGCGAGAGACTGACACGGGGGGGTGGAGGACCTCGAACAAGGGTATTGGAGGCTTATGTCCGTTGAGGATATGCCATTAGCTGCATCAGTACGCCTCAGATATAGTATTATTATTATTATTATTATTATTATTATTATTATTATTATTATTATTATTTTGGACACCGTGATAGCCCAGTGGTCAAGTTCTACCATCTGGGCCCTGTCGCCAGTTCGATTCCCGTCGGTGCCACCAGTATTTTCATTGAACATACCGGTCTATTTCTGGACCAGTATTTTCATTGAACATACCGGCCCGTCTGGAAGTGTTGGAACTGCCCTTGCGGGGGTGTCATTAGAGCTTATCGTCAATTCTTCGTACTCCCCTCACGGGTGAGACGATGGAGGCGCATGTGCAGAAATGCATCAGCCATTGACAGAGAAGCACTATTATTATTATTATTATTATTATTATTATTATTATTATTATTATTATTATTATTATTATTATTATTATTATTATTATTATTATTATTATTATCATTATATATATTATATTTATTATTATTATTATTATTATTATTATTATTATTATTATTATTATTATTATTATTATTATTATTATTATTAGGGAGTACATAGGCCATCGGTCCTTTCCATGGGCTGATTGGTATAAAGCTCCTAGAGTAATGTTCTATGCCGTCACTTCCTTTATTCCACCGATTGGTGTGGAGACTTTCCTTATGGAATGGAGGACTGGATGCACATGGCCTTTTGGCTCAGCAATTGGCAGACGATACATATTATTATTATTATTATTATTATTATTATTATTATTATTATTATTATTATCAATGTTACCTATCTATCGATCCGTAGTTTGCTTCTGGCGGGTAGACACACAGCACGCACAAGGGAAGTAAGCACCAAGAAATTACTTAAATTCTTGTGTGTGCAAGATATGTGACAGATATACTGTGCCACATTGCAACTCAACACAGAAAATACATTATCTTGGATATTGAGGTCGGCTTTCCCATCGATCAGGAGCTTGCCGAATTTCGCGTTGCCCTGCTTGGCCGCGTGAATGAGTGCCGTCATTAGCTCCTGGCGAGTAGATACACAGCATGCGCAAAGGCTGTCATCGTATGTTTGCTCTGCGATGGATATGATGTACCATATCGCATTTCAACACAGAGAAACCACGATCTCTTCTCTAAAGCAAAAAAATTGCGTCTATCTATCTATCTACCTAACCTAACCTAACCTAACCTAACCTAACCTAAGCTAAGCTAAGCTAAGCCAAGCCAAGCCAAGCCAAGCCAAGCCAAGCCAAGCCAAGCCAAGCCAAGCTAAGCTAAGCTAAGCTAAGCTAAGCTAAGCTAAGCTAAGCTAAGCCAAGCTAAGCCAAGCTAAGCCAAGCTAAGCCAAGCTAAGCTAAGCTATCCTATCTTATCTTATCTTATCTTATCTTATCTTATCTTATCTTATCTATCTTTCTATCTATCTATCTATCTATCTATCTATCTATCTGTCTATCTGTCTATCTGTCTATCTGTCTATCTATCTATCTATCTATCTATCTATCTATCTATATCTATCTATCTATTTGTCGCTCTATCTGCCTATGTAACTGCCTTTCAACGTATTTACGTACCTATTTCATGAACATATACATCTAAGCAACCCCCTTCAGACTATCTATCTATCTATCTATCTATCTATCTATCCATCCATCCATCTATCTATCTATCCATCTATCTATCTATCTAGATATCTATCTATCTATCTATCTATCTATCTATCTATCTATCTATCTATCTATCTATCTATCTATCCGGGGGGGATGCAGAGGGCCAGCTGCGCAGTGCTCCGGCCTAAGACCAAACCCCCTATAATGACGCCGTTAATCGCGCGCAGCGCAAGGGCTAAACAGGCAACCAACTCGTGACCAGGGCCGTGATGCAAAGGGGTGATGAAGTCGGGGTTGTAAAAGGTATCTCACAACGAGCGTGAACTCCTGAAACCTCGGCTTGCTCGTGGCTTTGGCACAAATAGGCGATTGCCGAAATCGAAAAAAAAAATCTATAAGTTCAGACCCGGCAAATTTGGCCAACAGACGAAATTTTACCGATACAACAAAATTTGGCGACAAAATATATCTGACCGCAAAATACGGCTGGTCTGCGGGTGCTAGAATTTTTTTCCGATTTCGTCCATTGCCCTTTTGTCCCTACCTTTCGCGAGCGAAGCCCGGCGGGCGGGGGAAAAAATTACAGAAAAATTGTTAGCAAAATTTCCCCGCCCCCCGGGCTTCGCTCACGAAATGTAGGCACAAATAGGCGATTGCCGAAATCGAAAAAAAAAAATTCTATAACTTCAGACCCGGCAGCTGCTACAACCATTTGCTGCTGCAAGTAATAGCTGCAGCGGCAGTAACACTGGCAACATCAGAACAACAACAGCAGCACCAGCAGCAGCAGCAGCTGCACTAGGAGCAGCAGCAGCAGTAGTAGCAGCCGCAGCAGCAGCACAAGGCAGTGCAGCAGCAGTAGTAGTAGTACTAGCAGCCGCAGCAGATATCGGCAGCAGCAGCACGAGGCAGCAGCACAGAAGCAAGAGCAGCACTAGCCTACGAGTAGCAGTAGTAGGACTAGGAATAGGAATAAGTAGTACGAGCGGGATTAGGAGTAGGAGTAGTCGAGCATGAGAAACTGAGGTATAGGAGTTGGAGTAGGAGTAAGAGTAGGGGCAGGAGTAGGTGTAGGAGCAGTAGTAGTAGTAGTAGTAGTAGTAGTAGTAGTAGTAGTAGTAGTAGTAGTAGTAGTAGTAGTCGTAGTAGTAGTAGTAGTAGTAGTAGTAGTCGTAGTAGTAGTAGTAGTAGTAGTAGTAGTAGTAGTAGTAGTAGTAGTAGTAGTAGTAGGCGTCGGAGTAAGAGGAGGAGACAAAATGAGAAAGAGGAGGAAGAGGAGGACGAGTAAGAGAAGGAGCAGCTGTGCTGCTACTGCTGCTCCTGCCCCTACCACCGCTGCTGCATTGCTGCCCTCCTACTGCCACTCTTATTCCTATTTTTAATCCTCCTACTCCTCTCCTGCTCCTACTGCGCAGGGAGGGTGCCTGGGAAAATTATTCTTGATTCTCTCACGCGTTCCCCGCCCCCCTTTACCCCCCTTTCTTCTCCGCCTCGTACACCCTCTCTCCATCTCTAGTCCAACACTCTCGCCGCCCGCCAGATAAAAACCAATCTAGCTAAACAGTACGTGCCAGAGTGGCCTGCGTTGCTACCCCGCGCTCACTCACTCGCTCACTCACTTGCACACTCACTTACTCACCTACTCGCTCACTGACTTGCTCTCACCTACTCGCTCACTCACTCGCTCACCTACTCACTCACCTGCTCACTCACTCATGCATTCACTCACCTGCTCACTCACTTGCTCACTCACTTGCTCACTCACTCACTCACTTATTAATTTACTTGCTCACAGGACTTGCTCACTCCCTCACTTATTCACTCACTTATTCACTCACTTGCTCACTCACGCGCTCACAGAAATCAGAAATCCGCAACCATGTTTTTTCCTTCTTTTTCTTTTTTGCCGGCGGACGGGCGGAAGGGAGGGGGCGGGGCAGAGGGAGGGGACAGGGGGAAAAAGAATTTGTTCTTTCATTCTCGCGCGTGTTGCTCCCTCCCTTTCGCGCAGGAAAAAAAAATTATTTCCGAACTTTCCGTTTCTGATTTTGCAAACAACGTGCTGCTGTAGCACAGGCTGCAGGGGTGCGCTACATCACCATGCTAAGGAGCAAATTGTTCCTTCTCTCTTGCGCTTCCCCCTGGTGGCACCCCATACGGCTGGTGGCACCCCGGACTGGCTGGTGTCACCCCAGACGGGCTGGTGGCACCTCGGACTGGCTGGTGGCACCCCGCACGGGGATGGCGCGTACTGCTTAGCTAGACTGGGTTGTGTCTATAAGACGGGAACCAGACCCCTGCTATATTGTACGTGCCAGGTGTGGCTGGTGGCACCCCAGACGGGCTGGTGGCACCCCGGACGGTGCTGGCGCGTACTGCTTAGCTAGCATGGGTTGTGTCTATAAGACGGGAACCAGACCACTGCCAGACAGTACGTGCCAGGTGTGGCTGGTGGCACCCCGGACGGGGCTGGCGCGTACTGCTTAGCTAGCATGGGTTGTGTCTATAAGAAGGGAACCAGACCACTGCCAGACAGTACGTGCCAGGTGTGGCTGGTGGCACCCCAGACGGGCTGGTGGCACCCCGGACTGGCTGGTGGCACCCCGGACGGGGCTGGCGCGTACTGCTTAGCTAGCATGGGTTGTGTCTATAAGACGGGAACCAGACCCCTGCCAGACAGTACGCAACCGACTCTGGCGACGAATGCATGCACAATCCTCACCAACACACACACGCCCCTGCCGAACAACATCTACCCAGACCGTGTAAGACTTGACAGGGTTGGGGGCCATAGGCACGCACCCGCGACTATGCGCCAGTACGTACGTGCATACATAGAATGATACAAACATACGTACATACGTACATACATACATACTTTTATACATCCTTATACATACTCATGCATACATACATACGTACGTACGTACGTACATACGTACATACATACATCCATACACACCGCTACAGCCCTCCGCACCTTGGGCACGATGGATTTGCAACTTTGTAAAACTCTCTCTCTCTCTCTCTCTCTCTCTCTCTCTCTCTCTCTCTCTCTTTCTGGACAATGCGCAGAGTGGTTGGCGAGAAAGAGCAGCAGCGCAGCTGCAAAGTGGCATTTCTGATAGTCCTAGCTCTTTTCTACCTCAGGGCTCGGAGTTGGGAACAGCATATATATGGACACCCCTCTGCACCTTGGGCACGATGCGTTGGGACCTCTATGAAACTCTGTGCAATGTGCAGAGTGGTTGGGGAGCTGCGAGCACCCTCTCTCCCCACCCCTCCGCATGCCATCCCTCGTTCAACTGCCCCACTCTCGCCGCCCGCCAGACACAAGCATCCCCCACCCCCCACCACCACCCACTTTCGGTCGCGTGCGCTACAGAAGAGAAGCAGCTTCTTCAAAGAACCAAATTGCTTCGAACCGAGCCAAGGCGGAAGACTTGTGAGTTGATTTGCTCTGAGGTCTAGCGTGTGGAGCACATTTGGTGTCCAGCCCTGAATGTGGTTCAGGTCCTGGTCCTGGAGACCCATGTGAGACAAATTTAAGTGTTCCAACTTCGTTATGCCCTGTGCAAACACACAATCCGAAATCAGATGCGTGGCGATCATTACCTTTTTCAGCTCACAGCTAGCACTGCGACAGACACAAATTTGATACCGACAACAATTTGAGTAGAAGCTCGCGCTGCGCTGCATTCAGATCTACTTTGGTCGCGGAGAAAACGCAAAGCTCCTCGTTGCCCTATGTGTGGGGGCGTGTGTCTTTGTGTGTGTTTGTCCGCTTGTGTGTGTTTGTGTGCATGCGTTGGTAGGTGGCGTGGAAAGGTAATGAAATTAGCATATTCACATATGAGAGGAACGAATCAGTGCCACAGGATCGTGACACATACCTGAAGATGGGCTGTGACAGAAAAAAAATTAGCAACAGCTGCAATGAATTGACAAGAGGCTGAACCCCATTTTCTGCTCCATTTGCTGTTTTCCTAATAGCATATGTATATATATATATATATATATATATATATATATATATATATGAAAACTAATTTAACTAAATATGCATGTGTACGATGACATGAAACAAACTAAACATCGAATCATCATTGCTACCGCGCTGCGCCCACATGTAAAAGAATGTTATCATAATATGTATGTGAATAGAACCCTGCAGAGTCTCGATTTGAACTATAATGCGATAAAGGAAGAAGGAGCGATGAGCATAGCATCAGCACTAAAGGTACCTGCAACGCCTTACTAATTGCTTGTGTCTATCTGTCACCAATGTTGTTGTCTACTAAATAAAGCTCTTGGAGCGTCTTGTTCACCTATATCCACATATGTTACTGTTCGACTTGCTACCCGCTGCATACATACATACATATATATACATACATACATACATACATACATGGAAACACATACATGCGTGCATGCATACATACATACATGCATACATACATACATACATACATACATACATACATAAACACACACATACATACATACATACATACATATACATACACACATACATACATACGTACGTACAAGTACTCATACACACATACATACATGCATACATACATACATACATGCATACATACATGCATACATGCATACATACATATACATACATACATATAAACATACATATGTAAATATTTTTTAAAATATTATCGATAGGCCTGATAAAACAAATGTCATTTTTGTCCTAGTGGGATAATCTATTGCCTTTTTGTCCCGTATCCGCGCAGGGGAAAATGGCATTCGTGATCAGTATCCACAACTAGGGTAATACCCTCCTGTGGTGCCACTAGCCGGGTTTTCGCATTTTTTGTGGTCACCGGTGCCACCGGTGGTTTTTTGTGGTGGGCGGTGGCACCGGACCCGTCCCACAAGTGCGGGTTTTCTGAAAAATAGTATATAAAAATAACGGTTCCACGTAAAATTTTTGGAAGCAAGCTGGCACAGTCCGACGGGCGTGTCAGCTAGCTTAGCTCGTGGAGTGTGTGTACTCACACACACCACTCACCACAGGGATCTGGGGCGTGGCTACACCTGGCTCATGGCTACACCAGTTACACGCTGGCTACTCCTGACCATGGCTACCCCGACGCTGGCTACCCCCCCCCCCCCCCTACCTTGGCTACCCCGACGCCGGCTACCCCCCCCTACCCTGGCTACCCCGACGCTGGCTACCCCCCCCCCCCCCCTACCCTGGCTACCCCGACACTGGCTACCCCCCCCCCCCCTACCTTGGCTACCCCGACACTGGCTACCCCCCCCCCCTACCTTGGCTACCCAGACGCCGGATACCTGGTTACTCCCCCCCCCCTATCCTGGCCACCATTGCCACCTCCCACCAGAAAAAGATGGTCGGGGCCAGTCGTAGGAACCTAGTCTCTATATAAGTTTGCATCGACTGGCCCGGAAGGTAAAAAAAAGAGGGGACGGGTGGGACACCGGAACCCACTACGTAACGGCTAAGCGGAGACTTTAGAACCTAGTCCTATATCAGTTTGTTTGCATCGACTGGCCCGGAAGGTAAAAAAACTACGGAAATAGCGGTTGGTGTGTGCCACTTAGTAGTTACACAGTGGGCGCAGGTGCCACCTCCTGCCTGAAAAAAGTTACGGTCGAGGCCAGTCGTGTGAACTTAGGGTATAAGTGTCTGAGCGGCAACGACTGGTCCAGGAGGTGGGAAAAATGACGGGAATAGCGGATGTTCGAAAAACCTGGTGGAGGGGGGGGGAGGGATGCGGGGAAATTGCGGGAAAAGCCGCTTAGCCGTTACATAGTGGGCGCGGGGTGTGCCCACACCTCCTGCCTGAAAAAAAAGCTGGTCGGGGCCAGTCGTGTGAAATCAGGGTATAAGTGTCTGAGCGGCAACGACTGGTCCAGGAGGTGGAAAAAATGACGGGGAATAGCGGGTGGGTGGGAAAAGAGGCTGGATCCCCGGGAAGTAGCGGAGGGAGTGGCATCCCGTGAAGTCTGGATCATTCGTTAAAAATTCGCTGTATAGATTAAATTTCCATCGACTGGCCCCGACTTTTGGGAAGGGGGGCGAATTCCCGGGAAGAGGCGGAGTGGTGCCACCCCGTGAAGTCTGGACCATTCGTTAAAAATTCACTGTATAGATAGATTAAATTTCCATCGACTGGCCCCGACTTTGGGGGGTTGTGGGGGTTGGGGTGGTGAGGGGGGGCTGTAGCCACCCAAAGGCAAAACGCAGCAGGTGCGGCAGGTGGTGCACCGCCCCCTATTGACGACAACTGGGTTTAGGGGGGGGGGGGGGGCAGCAAAAATAAAGCACTCAAAGCAGCAGCAGGCGTGGGGCCACTTCTGCCACCACCCCCTGAAATCACTGTCATATCCGGCCCCATGAAGTTTTTATTAAACGGTTACAAGGCGCTGAGTTTTCTAGCTAGGCGCTGGAAGACAGTCTGCAGGCGCCTGTTGATACGGTCTTCCACTGCGGTCCAGTACATGCGCTGGTAGCGCTTGTAGAAGCGCCAGGCTCCTCTGGAATCGTCCAGGCCGACGTACGTCAGGCCATCTACTGTCTCTGTCCCGGGGAATTGGTGTCCCAGCCATTCTTTTTGAAATTCCGCCTCGTGGATGACGGGGTTGTTGGCCAGGGCCTCGTGCTTCCTACCCCGGCCGCCGTACCAGTCCCGCCAGGAGTGGAACGGGCACAACTTTTGGATCAGGTCGTAGAGGTCCCCGCGCTCATCGCGGGATAGGCCCGCCAGGGCTCCCTTGGGTAGCCGACTGTAATAAGCAGGGGTCGGCAGGTAGCTGCAAACTAGCCGGACCACGTTCTTGTCCTCAATGTACGGGACCAGCCACTCGGCCACCGGGGCATGTAGGGTCTGCAGCTCCAGTGGCAGGTCGGGCACGCCCCAGCTGGCGGGCCGGTACGGGTCGGTAGGCACGCGGAGCAAGGCGAGGTCCAACAGGGAGAGCAGTGGCGCCTCCTCTGGCTGTAGTGCGGTAGCGGCCAGCGAGGACCAGGGATAAGGCGAGGCTGTCAGCCGCAGGCGCCGGTCGGTGGTATTCAGGCCCCGGGCAGCCGCCTCGACCAGCAGTGCGTACCAGTCGACGTCCTTGCACGGGTGTCGGTCGGCGTCCAGCCGGGCCACGGCGGCCGGGTCACAGGGGGCGGGGACGTAGGCAACCGGCGGGGCGAGCGCGCTCAGCTGGCCGCGCGGCAGGATGACGCGGCGCGCGCGCTTGGTGGGGCGGGCGGCGGTGGCACCCATGGCGGCAGAACTTCGACGCATTTCTTTTGGGACTTTGGTGATTCTCAGCTGGGCTGGTTGTGAGGGTGGTTGGGTACCGTCCGTTACTCCCTTTGGCTTAGGTCGAGGTGGCACGCGGCACGCGTGCCGGCACGCTCTCCCTCCCTTCCCTTCTCCCTTCTCCCCTCTCCCTCGAGCATTGTGGAAGACAATGTGCATGCAATCTATGGGAGGGGGGGGGTCGTTTTCCTTGGACTGGTTCTGGAAGGGGGGGGGGGGTCCCTTCCTCTGAATCCGCACAGGGAATGGGGGGGGGGGGGGGGGTCTGCGCCGCTCTGCGCCCGGGGCAGCCGTGACCACCCCCCCCCCCCTCCTGATATTACGGGCCAAGCGTGCCCCAGAGGAGGGGGAGGGGTCGTTTTCCTCGTACTGGCACCGGAGCTAGGGGGGTCGGTTCCTCTGAACCGGCACCGGAGCTAGGGGGGTCGGTTCCTCTGAACCTGCACCGGAGCTAGGGGGGTTGTTTTCTCGAACCGGCACGCTTTACCGTTACTTTCCTTCTCCCTTCTCCCTTCTCCCTTCTCCCTTCTCCCTCCACCATTGTGCAGGCACGCGGTAGGGAGGGTCATGTGTCTTGAGAAGCTCAGAAGTCTCGAGTCTGTCTCGAGCAAAAGTGGTCAGCAGCCGGAACAGGGGGCAATGCCTTTTTTCCTCGCCTGTTTTTGTGGTCGATTTCCCGGGAACTTACCGCGCCGCAAAACCACGCCAAATTTCCGCGAAAATTTCAGTGTGGCCGCAAAACACGCTAAATTTGCTTTGTCCCCTTTTTAATTCTATTTTTTTTCGGTCTTAGGTGCCACCCCGCAATTGCTCCGCCCTACCTGCAAAGAAAAATGATGCTCGCTCTGCGGAATAAACGAACAGCTGCTGGTACGGACTCCCAGCCTCTCAAGCGACGCCGCCTGGTACTGCCTCCGCTTACGCGCACAGCCACTGACCAGCAGATACCCGAACACGCGAGGCAGGCCTTAGAGCGCTTCTGCGAGCGCAGACGCCGTATGTACGCCCCGTTGAGTGACCTGCTATCAGACCTGTTGAAGGAACCGGTTGACATATCCTACCGTATGACCAATGGTGCTTATCACAAGTTTATTTTGGCCCCCTCCAGCATCCTCGTCACCAACGAATACGGCGACAAGGTATACTGGTATGACGAAGATATCCGCTACGCTGAGTGTTTTGTGTTGGACCAACTGGTAATGACAGTGTCCGTCGAGGACCCGTTGATGGGCACCGTGGCCGGCCTGGTCGCCGCGGAGCACAAAGGCCTGTACCTGCTGGGAGAGGAGATCGGTATACCGGCCGCGCTCGTGGGCGTGGTCAGGGAATACGTCAATCCAGCCTGCCACGAGCCGCTGGAGGCTGGCGCGTGGAAGTCTTGTGACGGTTTCTACCACGAGAGCCTGTGCAAGAACATGTCTTTGCCCCCCCTTCTCGTGCCCGGTGTTGGCCCGTGTGACCCATGGCAGGGCGAATGGAGTATCGCGGACAAAACGCCTCAGCCTGAAACTGAACACGACATACGGGGAAACAGGAAGCTAGTTGTCTCCATCCGCAAGTTAAAGGACAAGTACTGGAAGGAAACGGAGGAGGAAGTAAACAGGCGTCTCCTCGGGTTCTTCCAAAGAGTCCGGGCACTACTGGCCGAGCAGTAAGAAAAAATTATTAAACTGTTTTTTTTCCTCTGGTTCTGTTAATTACGAAATGTTAGCAGTCTGTCCTACCTGGTGGAGCCTGCTTTTTCGAAGGCCAGCTGTATTGGTCAGGGACCGGGAAAAGAGGCGACCCCAAGGACCTGGCCTCGCTCGTCTGCAGACCCTACGGCGACGGCGCCTGCATCAACCCCGCGCGAGACGTCCCCGGCGGAGACACCTGGGCGGAGCGGATGCGCTTCGTGGACAATTTCCTAGACGAGATTCTGTAAAAATAACTAAAAACTTTTTTTTTCTCTTGTTGAGTCAGTAAACTAAATGGACTCTGGCCGGGGGAACAAGCGCCGCCGGCTCGATGGCTCGACTGACTCTTTTGTGCTGCCGGGGGCCGGACAGAACGGCGACGTCCTCGTCTCGGTCGGCGACGGGGGCGTGAGATGGGCGAGTGACGGCGCGCCGGGCCTCAGCAGTCACTTGATAGACTACGCCAACCCTCACCAAGTCACGGCCGCCCAAGTCGGAGCTCCTACTACTACCTCCTTCACCTCACACACGACGAACTACAACAAACCCCATCAGGTGTCGCTCGCGAATCTCGTGAATTCGTCGACGCTCAAGCTGACGGGGGCGGACGGCGACAGCACGCTTTCCGCTCCTGCGTCCGGCACCTCTGCACTCAAGCTGCCGACCGCTCTACCAAGCAGCACGTCACTAGTGACCATCGGCGCCAGTGGCCAGCTCAGTCACACACAGCAACCGACGACCGAAGTGACAGGACCAGTCTGGCCGACCGCCTACAGCAGCTGGACAACCGTTTCAAACACTTTGGCGACCGCAAATTCGTGGACCCTGTCGTCTTCTACCTCAAACGCCAACTCTGACTACCGAGTAGACAGGATTGTGCTGAACGACGCCTTTTTTTACTGGGCCTCCGGGTTTAACACTTATGTCAACGGCGTAGGCAGCGAGTGGGTTAAGATATTCAACCCGCGCAAGCACCGCCTGTCCTCTATTGCCCTATGGAACGCGAATAACCTCACCGGCAGTCTGGCACCCAAGCAGGTGTTGCTCCAGGGCTCCGACGACGACACGACCTATGTCGACCTGAACCGTTTTACCGGTCTGGCAGGGGGCTGGTACACACTGAACACTCTGACCCCTTCGGCTGGCAACAGCGCTTACAAGTACCACAAGCTCGTGTTCGAGCAGCTTCAAGCCGTATAGACTTCCAGCTGTCAGATCGGTGGCCTTGTGCCGACGTTCGCACCAGAGTCCGCCTCACTTACTCTCGCTGCCAGCACCGCGACCAACACAGGCTTCCTGACCGCGCTGACAATCAACACGGACCCTCCCGCGGCGACGTCGCTGGTGTCGCTAACGCCGGCCGGGGCGCTGGGTGCTTCGTCACTAAAGATACCGAGTTCGCTGCCTGGCAGCACTTCGTTAGTGACAGTGGACTCGGGAGGCCAGCTCGCGACAGGGGCGGCCGGCTCACTGTCTCTCAGCGGGGCGGGAGGCACCAGCACGCTTTCAGCTCCGGCTTCTGGCTCCTCCGCACTCAAGCTACCGACCGCTCTGCATGGTAGCACTGCGTTAGTGACCCTTGATTCCAGCGGCCAGCTAGCGACAGGGGCGGACAGCTCGTTATTCACTCAGTTAGCCCCCGCGCCGGCCCAGACTGCCGTTCTGAGCCTGACTTCTGCAGGGCTGATGGTGCCCCAGATCACCTCCACCACGGTCGTGACTTCTGGCTCAGTGACGCTGCCGACCTGGATTTCCATGTCGGCCTATACGCCTACCACGGACCCTAACTGGGTGCTCAGCCACTCTTTCGCACAAGCAAGCCAGGAGAGCTGGAGAGTTTTCGACGGTGTCGCTGCCAATGGCTGGACTAGCCTCGGCCGCTACAACTCGGACGGGAGTATTAACACGACAAACAACCCCGTTACCAACGTAGGCGGCAGCAACGTGTACGGCGAATATTTTACGCTCCAGCACCAGCAGCGCCGGTACAGAATCACGAGCTTCGCGTTGACCAACGGAGTTACTCTTAATACCTCGACCAAAAGCTTCACGTTGGCGGGGTCGGACAATGGCAGTACATGGACACTGGTCTGGTCCGGTAACTTCTCTTTTACCACGACGTCACAGACCCTGAACTCGAGCGCGCCCGCTTCGACCGCGTTCTATTACTACCACCGGTTTATTGTCACTTCGGTACATTCGAGTGCCGCGTCCGTCGTGGGGACCTTTGCGCCCGTCGTTGAGTCCGAGGGCGTGTCGGTCAATTCCACTGGCCTCACGGGCGTGGACACGCTCATGTGCGGCAAAAACACGCTGAAGCTGCTGACCGCGTTGCCCTCCGCCGGCACGGACCGCGTGCTCCAAATCAACGACCTCGGCGAGTTTGAATTAGGCACGTGGGACCGTGGCCATTGGCTGACGAGTGACACGGCCGTCACTGTCGCCAGCGGAAATGGCAGGAAGATCCCGGTCGATGGCGTGGTGAGGCTGGCGCCCGTGTACGGCAACATCACCGTAAGCCGAAGTAATAAACTTAACGAGGCAGTGATCAGCCATTTCCTGGGCATGCCGGACGTGTTCTGCCAGGTCGTGAACAGCGGCTACCAACAGCCCGCCGACCAGTGGCGCCTATTACGATGTCTGGGTCGAAAAGAGTGCAGTGAGACCCGCCTCAAGCACCGGCGTACAGCAGACAGAAGTCAATTTTCAGGCGACAACTACCGCCCATGGGCTCTATGGCAACGGGCGGTTCGCTTCGCCCAGCCTGTCGGGCATCATGGAAGTGGCGGCAAATGAGTATATCTGGTTCGAAGCCTACGGCGACACGCAAGGCGGTGTCACGTGGAGCCTTGTCGTCGGCGGTTCAACTGTGTATTCAAGAGGCAGAGTGACCATTACGGAGATCCCTGGCTAATTTTTTTTCTATCGATTCTGTATTTTTTTAATTAAAAAAAGAAATGGACGCGTTGCGACAAGCACTAGCGGAGAACGAGAACGAGCTGGCCACGTGCCTAGCCCGCCGCCGGATCCTGGCCGTAGAACGAGAGAAGTTACAGCTGCAGATTGCGCTCTGTGAAAAGGTCTGTGGTTGCAGGGAGACACGCCTGCAGATCAAGCAATTGATCCAACAAGAAGAGGAAGCGGAGGCGGCCGCCGAGTCTGCCGCCCACGCGGCAGTCGAGGCCGAAATGGCACTAGAAGAGACGGTCGTAGAGCTGTCTGACACCATCAATGGCTAGAAGTCCTGGTCTAGGCCCCATTCCGGCTCCTTGGCCGGCGCCCGCGCGTACTCGCTCACTCTTTTCTCGAAAAAGTTAGTCTTGCCTACCATGCCTAGCTGCTCCATGAAGGGCAAGGGACACTTGGCCACCCCGTACAGCTTTTCGCTCAGGCCCAAGTTCTGCAGCAGGCCGTCCGCCACTAACTCAACGTACCGTTCCATCAGCTTGGGGTTCAGTCCCAGCAAGGCCACCGGCAGCGACTCGCTGATGAACCTCCGCTCGACCTCGACACAGCCGGCCACGATATGGAAAATGCGCGACATCTGCAGCTTGTTCGACACGTGGTGCTTGTACAAGTGGCACGCGAACAGGCCGTGCTGCGTCTCGTCCCGCGCAATAAACTCGTTGCTGGTGCACAGACCTTGCAGCAGGCCCGGGTGCTTTTGTTTCAGCCAAAAGATGGAGGCGAAAGAAGAGGCGAACTGGACACGTTCCACACAAGCGAACGCCACCAGGCGCTCGGCAAACGAAGACCGGGCCGGGCTGAGCCACTGCAGCGCCCACTTGGCTTTTTGTGCGACGGTCGGGACCTGCGTGATCGCATTGAACAACTTATCTTTTTCTTGCTGGTCGCTGATGATCGTGTCGATCAACAGGCTGTAGGTCCGCGAGTGTTCGGCCTCATTAAAGATCTGGTAAGAATAAAAAAGTCTCGCTTCGGAATATTGCACTTCGGCCAAAAAATTAGCGGCTAGGTTCTCTTGGATGATGCCGTCCGAGCTAGCAAAGAAGCCCAGTACCATCTTAATAAAATGCTACTCGTCTGCACTCAGTTTCTTGAAATCGGCCTGTTCCCGGCTCAGATCAAGCTCGTTTGCCGTCCAGAACGAGCGCAGGGAAGCTTCATAGAATGAATACAGGTCCGGACGCCTGATGGAAAAGAGACAAAACCGCGATTCTTCCGGCACGAGCAGTTTTTCTTCAGTATCCATAATTCGTGCAGCTGTCGGTTGTCCAGCTTCAGCAAGGCCATTTACTCTCTTTTAATACTATAAAGGGAAAGATGATATATTTTTTTCTTATCGGTACAACAGAACAAAGAACATGTTGCAAAGACGTAAGACCGAACAACGGCTGATGCCCTCGTCGCCAGAGTCCATCACCGTAACCTCGCACGAGCTCGCACTCGAGCTCAAGCGCAGCTACAGCGATTTCACTTGGCAATCAGTGCCGCAGCTCATTGTTCACGGGGTCAAGTACCTTGCTCTCTATACTAATCATACTGGCGAGGAGAAGAGGCAGATCCTCATTTCCGTGCTCCTGGACTTGTGTCCTGACGACAATGTGGACAAGCTCATCCCGCCCGTGGTCGATGTCATCTGGGAGCTCGTGAAGGCCGCCCTCGCTACCAACTGCTGCGAGCTGTGTCCCAAGGTCTGCACCATCAGCTAAGTAGGCATCGGGATCAGGTGCCTGCCCAGCGTCACGGGCGTGCTCTGGTGGATCCTGACCGGGTCGCCGCTCGTGACCATCTGCGCGCGCGCTTTGGCCAGCTTCTCGCGGTCCAGGCGGTGCGCCCACAGCACCACGCCCGGTATAACCTGCTCGTTCGAACGCACTTTCTCCAGGGCCATGGTAATCTTGACCAGCAGCACGCCCGCCGCTAATCTAAAGCGCCTCTTCTTGGCCATTTCTACTGACAGTTCATTCTTAACCATCTCAAAGAGGATCTCGCAGGAGAAGTGGCGCTCTGCTTTCTGCCCAAAGTTGAAAAAGCTGTTGGTGCCAGAGACGATGGCTACTACGATCAGGCAGGTCACGCTGACCCAGTCGTAGCCCGCCCGGCCCGCTTCACATGCCTTGAAGCCGAAATTTCCCACAATAACGGAACAAATCGCCGGCACGATCGTAGACAGCAAGCCAAACAACAGAAAACGGTTGTAGTAGTAGTAGCCGGCCGAGTTGTTGAGGCGCGCGTGCAGGGCACACTCGTCCACTACGCTGGCAAAATATTGCTCGTGCCTCGAAGACCACTTCTCTTCCTCTCGCTTGACGTCGCTGTCGTCCGAGTCATGATTCTCGCTCGACCGCGCTCGGATAGTCAGGATTTTATCCTCGTCCATCTTTACTTTTGTGGGTGGGAAACTGCAAGATTAAAAAAAATGTGCGACAGTAGCAGCGCGCGCACACCGACAGCCCCCCCCCCCCCCCTTGCCCGACTTGCACATTGGCTGTAAAAATTTTACTGTGCAAGTCGGCATGCGATCGCATGGCCGGGATTTTATCCTCGTCATGGTAAACTGCAAGCTTTAAAGGAATGTGCGACTGCTGGGCCGGCGGCCACTCGGTCAACAGCCGGCTTTTGACAGCAGCATCTCCCAGTCCGCCCCGTTCAAGTCCACCTTGTCCCTGGTGTCAGGGTTACACACCTGCAGATGCAAGTACTTCGTCAGCGTCGGAAACACCACGTACTGGTCGCCCCCCTTCCTCCTAGTTGCCGCCCGTCGAGTAGGCCAGGCTTGAGCATTCCTTGATCTTGATGCCTAGCGAGATCGGCAGGCCTAGCGCCACGACCTGTGGCAAGACGGTGGCCTGGCCCGGTGTCAGCGTAAAGAGCTCGTTCTGGGCCGAAGTCGGGAAGCCTAGCACGGCGTGCGCACTGTCCTCGCCGCTCTTGCTGTAGCCACCAGACAGCGTGAACTGCAGCTTGAGCTTAGTTAATAGTGTCGAGATAAACCACTCCGATCGTCTGTCCTACTTGTACAAAGCCCTCGTTGATTAAAAGCGATTGTAGCGTGTCGGCCAGGGTCTCGCCTGTATAATTTTGCGATGGAATCGTGATGGTCACATCGCCCGTGGCCGTGGAGTTTAAGTAGAGCTTGTTGTTCTTGGAGTTGATGTTGTACGTCGCGTTCGGGATCGTGGCCCAGATGAGCTTGTATTTGCCTTGGATCGCTTCCGACAGCGACAGCCGGAACTCGGCCGAATCGCCCGCCTCTTGCACCCGGTCGCGGTCCTTGCTGCGGACCAGGATGTTCATCTCCGAGATGCTGCGCAGGCCGCTCATTTCGGGAATTTAACAAAAATTAAATGTTGTCTCACTAGTCTAGTACAAGAGGAAAAAAAACCGAGATGCTGACGCTCAGCGGCAGCAAGCGCCTGCGCCTGGAGGATGTGGTCGAAACGAAACCGCTGCATAGCATGGTCACGGCCTTTGGCGAGCACAAGGTCGCGGAGTCTACCCCGCTAGTGCAGGAGACTTTCCCTTACACCGGCACCCTGAACCCGCGAAAGTTCGCGACCTCTGGCTCCGTGACCACCGCCGCCGGCCTGCTGTCGCGTAGCGGCGCCGCGCAGGCCGAGACGCTCCGTCGCTGTAAGTACCGCGCTGGACAAGGGCTCGTCTGCCGCTTCACGGCGCTGTTCCGCGCCGCATTCAACGCGACTAATTCGGCCATGGCCGGCCTAGGAGACGACAACAACGGCTTCTTCTTCGTGCAGGACCAGACCAGAGCCAACAGGCTGCGGATCCTGCACCGCAACGCGACTGTCGACACTTACATCGACCAGAAAGACTGGAACCTGAACAACTGCCTGGGCGGCGACGACTACATGGACCGCAAGGACTGGGCCAAGGGCAACATCTTTCAGATCCAGATGCAGTACCTAGGGTTTGGGGCCGTCACGTTCTCGGTCGAGAGGCAGTCGGACGGGGTGCTTGTCCCGGTGCACCGAATCCAGTACGCGGGCGCCAACACGGTGCCTTCGCTCTCCAACGCCAGCTTGCCGTTCAGGCTCAAGACCACCGGCGCGGGCGGCCAGGTGCGTACCGCCAGTGTCGGTGTCCTGGTCGAAGGCCCCGTGAGGCAGCTGGCCCTCAGCTTTGCGCGCACGAACGTGCAGACCATCAGCACGACCGAAAGTAACGTGCTCGTGATCCGCAACAAGAGCTTGATCGGCGCTCTCCCCAACAACGATCTGCTGTTCCCGACCCTGCTGACCGCCACGGCCGTCTCTGGCACCAAGCCCGTGATCCTGCGAGTGCTCACGCAAGCCACGTTCGGCAGCGCGCCGACCTACGCGAACCACGACGCGGCCGCCTCCAACACTGAGTACTCCGCGAGCTTGGTCACGGTGTCTAGTGGCAGTGCCGTGGCCGCGTGCGTCGTGTCAAACACAGGCTCGGCTTCGGCCAGTCTCGACCTAAGCAGGCTCAACATCGCCGTCGGGCCGGCGAAGTGCTCTGCATTGCGGCCAGCACTACTTCCGGCACCGCAGACGTGCACCTGAGCCTAAGCTGGGCGGAAGATGTGTGAAAAAAAAGAAAGTTCGTCTTGTAATTAAAACAAAGAGGAGGGAGGGAAGCAAAATGAAAAAAGTCGTGTCAATCGACCCCGGGCTAAGAAATCTAGGAGTGGTAGTGCTCGAGAAAAACAACAGCACCAACGCCATCACAGTCGCGTATGCCAAAGTACTGGACATCGCCAGACAGGACGACACTGACAGCTTCAAGACCAAGTCCCTTTCGGCGTGCTTGCATGCAATTGACGAGATTTACAACGCCGACATCTGCATGGTAGAAGACCAAGTGTTTGGGAGAGCGAACACAAACCCTGACAACCTCTTGATTCAAGCGGCAGCCGGCGCAACGATGCTGGCACTCGGCGCCAAGGAGCTACTCTACTATCAGAGCTCATTCAAGTTCAGCTGCTTTTTCTCACTGACACCGGTCATGTCCGGGCGGATCAAGGGCAAATTCAAGTTACAATCAAGAGTTTTGTGCCAAAACCTCATTGAGACTTTTAATGTACAAGGCGACACTACAGGCCTCGCTGACTCGGATCATCTCAGTGATGCGCTCGGCCTGGGTTTCTGTGCGCTGGTCAGAGGGATCGGATCAATGCGGGGCGTCCAGCAGGGAGTGCCTCGCTCGCTGCCGATTGCGGTGCCTGTAAATCTTTATTTGAAACAGGAGCGGCAGGAGCAGCAGCCTTCTGTTGGTTCCATTGCTCGGAGATGACCTTCATCCTCATCTTGTGCTCAAGTGCGCGAATCCCGGGGTCCTGCATCTTTGACTTGAAGAACTACAGACAACGGAAAAGCGGTTCTTATAAAAAAGCACGCGTCAGTGACAGTGTTACCTCGTTATAGGCCGAAGGTGCTCTGGGTTTGCGCTCGGGCTTGGCGGGAGCAGCAGCGGCGGTAGCTTGTCCACAAGTCGTGCAGTTGGAAGACATCTTTAGTTTGCTCTTGTCCTTTGTTATAATAGGGCATCAAGAAGATTCTTTTTTTCCTCTGATTAAAAACCTCAAACGTCTGGACCGGCCGGTGCCGTCACTCTCTCGTCCGGACACCTCACTGGGAAGTACAGGATACACGCGCACCCGATCGCCCCCACAATCACGACCGTGATAATTGCAGCCACGAGCGGTTCCATTTTTCCACTTTTGCTTTCTTTAATCAGAATACATAATCTAAGAATTTTTTTAAACCGAGGCCACCTCCAGGCTTCCTCCTGCCTCGTGCAAGTACTTGAAATAGGCGCTGTAAATCGTAATGTCGAAAAGCCCGTCAATGACGCCTCGTCTGCCCGACACGGTGGCGCTGACGACCATCTCTTCTTGGGCGTTGTAAGTAGCCGCGGACGTGTCTGGCGCCTGCTGGAACTTCAGCTTCAGCTGGTGGACGTCGCCACGGGACCAGAGCACGGGCTGGTCGTTCAGGTCCGTGATGGACGCGGTGTACTCCATCGCCGCACTGACCTCCCAGTCGACCGTGTTGGTCGCGCCAACTCGCGTGTTACTAAACTTGATCTTGACCCCGCACGAGCGCAGCCAGCTGCTGTAGGCAAGCACGGTGTTGAGGTTCGTCATCGCGGCCGTGGCGGGCGAAGTGTAGCGACGGTCAGTAACTCTGGCGAAAGTGGAGTCGGAGTCGATGTCCATGACGGCCACCGTCACGCCCTTGAAGTCCACGGTCAGGCGGTTGGTGTCGTTCAGGGCAAACACCGCGGTGTTGGCGTACCATGCCCCGTACTTGAACGTGACGGTCGTGGCGCGCGGCGCGGGGCCGGTGTTGATGGCCAGGCGCTCGCGGTTGCCGACAAAGGTCTTGTAGCCGTCCTGTCATCACCCATAACAGCATACACCCATAAAGCTAGTTATGCTTTCAAAAAAAGATGAGAGTCTGTTTACCATCACGCCGTCTAACATGGCCTTGGGGTCGTTGGAAAACGGGATCATGTACACGCCGTTGGACTTCAGGTAGGAGCTGCGCACTAGCTGGCCCATCGTCTCCTCGCGAAAAAAGCGCTCGTCGATCGGGGTGCCTTCACCCATCTGCGATCTGCCGTGCACGTCTTTGAGGTCGATTGTCGTCGCGTCGCCCAACATGTCGTAGGTCATCAAGCGCCCCGTGTTGTCGTACGTGTACTGCGGGTAGTAGGTCGTGGCGTCTCCGTACGCGGTCTGGTCGCCTGATTTGCGGATGAAGACAAACAGCCCGCCGGAGTGGTGCGAGAATTGGTCTAAGTCAATTGCCAACCGGTCGGAGGGCTTGATGCGCTGGGCGTAGGCCGTGTACTGCACAAAGTCGATGTATTTTTGCTCGGCGACCTTGCCCTGCTTCAGCGGGCTCCTGCCCAGGCGCATCCCGTTCGGCAGCTGCGTGCAGCCCGTGATGAAGCGGATCTCGCTCAGGCTGGCGGTACAAGGAACGGCGGGCGCTGACTGGCCGTTGACTGCCGACTGGGCCGCCACAAAGATGGAACCGCGTGGGTAGAACCTGATTTCAAGGTCACCACGCAGCGTGCTCAGGTCCAAGTCCATGCCGTTCAGCCATGTGTGAACAAGTGGTAAGTAGAAGTACTGCTCGTCGTTGTTCTCCCACTGGCGGCCGCTGACCTTGCCTGTCTTGGGGCACATGTTGACCATGTCTGCGATCTGGTCGATAGCCTCTTGCGACAGCGTGTTGAGTATCAAGTGCATCATGTCGCCGTGGTACCGCGCAATTTCGGTGCCCGTCAGGCGGTCGATGTACTCGATACGCTCGAACCACTGAGTGGTAGGCAAAACACGCGAGTCGGTCGGCTGGCTGCCGCTGGTCGTGAACGTGATCTTGAAACGCAGCGTCGCATCGTGGATCGCGCCAGACTGGTTGTTCTCGAGGATAAAGCTGAAAAAAGCGGTGTTGCTCAGCGCCGAGGTCGCGGCGGCGGGCGCCATCACGGTTTGAGTCCAGCAAGGGCGGGCATTGATCGCGCGGGCGTGCTCGTGATCAATCAAGATCTCCTGGCCGTTACGCGCCTCTTGCCGGTGGCGATTTTCTGCTGCTTGCTAGCAGGGGGCACGACGACGGTGGCGGAAGACATCTTCGTTGCAGTATACAATATTAAGCACAAAGAAGATTTTTTTTATTTTTTCAGGATCATCACGGCCCCGATCGCCGCGGCACCGACCGCCAAGGGTAACGCCATGGACTTGAGGCCGCCCTCAGCGTTGTCGCCGAGCTGCCTAGTGGTAGCCATGGCGTCTTTCGGGATGTCGGTCACCTTGTCGATCTGCTTGCCGACAAAGTTGCCGATGCCCTTAAAAGTCTGGCCGATCTGGCGCAGGTTTTGCTTCGTATTTTCTCTTTTCTCTTCCTTTTTCTGCTTCTTGGCCGTTTGCTTGACTGTTTTGGCCTCTTGCTTGGCCTCCTTCTTGGCGGCCTTCTTGGCAGTGTTCTTGGCATGCCGTTCTCGCATGCGCTTTCCCATCTTTCTTAATTAAACTTGATAAGTCGCGAAAATTAACTTTTTCGTTTTTTTATTTAAAAGACAATGACTTGGCAGATGTGTTCCATGACTTGCGCAATTTGTCCCAGGAACTGAGCGTCCTTGGTCAGACTTTGCTTGGCCAGAAATCTTTGCTGCAGTTGTTGCAGGGCGGGAGTCGGAGCACGAGTCTTGGCGGCCAGCTCAAACCAGATGCCAGCTTCGCTCTGGACGTACGCGGCGAGCTTGCCGTCCTTGTAGGCAGGCAAAAAGAACTTTTCAACGGTCGCAACTTGTTGCTCAAGACCTAAGTTCCACTGCATCCGCAGGTCCTTGCTCTCGCCGAGGGACAGCAGCCCCCAGTTGTCCAGCACAGTCTCCAGGTCCGCAAAGAGCTTCTGTAGCGCTTGGCGCTTGGTAAGGCCGCCGGAGGAGGTCATCGAGCGTCACGTAGTGTGTGGGCAGCGGCTTGTCGAGGTCACACGAGATCGTTGGGTGACGCAAGAACCGTTTGCAACAGGCGCGCACACAGCCGACCACGATGATAGCGGTGGTAACGATCAAAGCCCAGGCCAGCAGAGCTTCTTCCTCCACTGGCATTGTTCACTTTAGACTAGCTACACAAGATTCTTTTTTTAGAAGCGGTAGTGTCCTTGGCCCGCGGGGTTCAGGTAGCCTTCGTAGAAGTACTGACTAAAAACTTCCAAAAGTGCGCCGACCAAGAATAGCTGCTTGACCGCGTCGCTGTCGCCTACCATCCCAATCTGACCGCGGCCCATGAGCCTGGGCAGCATGGCAAACAGCAGGCCTCCACCCGCCACGTGCACGGCCAAGCTAGGATAAGAGGCCAGCCGCCCTTCCTTGGTGCGGTTGAGGACTCTGCTTTGAATGAGGTCGATAGCAGTGGCAGTCAAGAAGGCCACGACAGCCAGGCCGGTGCTCTTGCTGACCTGCAATCCGCTGAGGCCCGGGACAGCCGAAAAGCTAAAAACTGCAGGCCCTTGGAACACGACCGGCGCGGCCGCGTAGGCGAAAGCAGCCGCAGCACCGGACCGGGCAAAGTTCTCGAGGGAGAACAGATCGCTCGCGACTTCCGACATTCCTTTCTGGAGAGATGTTTAATTGGCGTACAACAAAATCAAATTTTTTTAATTATTCAACTGCTCTTCTTCTTTTCCTCTTCTGGCGCGGGCGCGTCCAGGTTGACCTTTGCGCCTGCCGGACAGAGCATGGTATTCTTGGCGTGCGTGATGGCGGCCGTCTGCGCAGTCAGCAAAGCTAGCTCGGTCATAGGGTCCAGGCGCTGCAGGCCGATGCCAGCTCGTAGCTTGGCCCGCTCCAGCAAGAAGCACCACCGGTCGTTGGCAAAGCAGGCATCTGTTGTGCCCGCGATCTGGTAACGCGACCGGTTCGCTACCAGATTTTCGAGACAGACGAGCCCTTGCTTGAGCACTGCATCCGCCAGTTCGCCGCTCAGTTCTCCCTCCAGCACTTCCTCGACTTCGTCCAACAACAGCGGCAGTTTCTGCCTCGGCAGCTTGCGCAGGGCTTTCGGATCACAGTTGATGTGCGCCTTCTTGAGCTTGGGCCCGATCAAGGCGCTACGCCCATAGGCCACGAGAAGCTTGTAGTTCGGGTCATCCCGTAGCACAGGGTCTTCGGTTGCCGCTGATGATGTTGTGGCTCCTCCTAAACGTCTCGCGAGGCTCGCCTGTGAAGGATTGGCCGTACTGCGCCGTTTGGCGGGTGGGGGAACGACGGGAGCGGCAACAACAGACGGCTGCTGTTCGACAGGGGGCTCTAGGTTGGCGAAAGGGTCGGTCATCGTGCTTTCGTTGTAGATAGACTAGGAGGAAAAAAATTTAGACGATATTATTCTTCACACCCCCTTGCTTGTTGATGTCTGACCAACCGCGCACGGAGCCGTTTTCACGGTCGACCCAAGACACTGACGGGATCTTGCTCCATTGCTCGTCGCGAATCTTGGCCGCTTGGTATTGTTCGATGAAGCCCGCTACATTCATGCAGCCTTCCCACGAATTTCCGTGAGTTCGACGAAGCTCTGTCAGCCAGGGTAGCATAGCGCCATCGTCCCATACCTTGGCCTCGGGGGCTTCTGCACAGTTAGTCTCACAGAACGCCTTTCCATAGACAGAGGTGATCTCGGAGGGCGTGCCCACGAGCAGGACCGCTCCCTTGTACCAAGGAGCCAGCGAGTTCTGTGACAGGCGCTGGGCCACCAGCTTCATGCCATCGATCACTGGACCACCGCCGCCAGCAGCGGCCGAGTTCAGGGCTCTGTAAATGATTGAACTTGTAGCGAGGGAATCAGTTTGAATGATCGGTCGGGTCTCAACGCCATGCTCGACCTGGTTGGTCTGGGCGGCCGAGGACTTTTCGTCCGAAGTATTCACGAGTGGGACAACGGGGCCTCTGTTACCACTCATGGCGACTGAGACTGTTAGTAGTTAATCTGCCCGACAAGAAAAAAAATTTAATTATTTTCCGCCGCCGATCAGCTGCTGCTCGCAGCGGGCGGCTTGTTCTGGTCACTTCTAGCAAGATGGTGGCATCGGCAATCGCCGGTTGCTTGGGTTGCTTGAACACTTTCTCGATGGGCGCTTCGGCCACGGTAGTCTGCAGGACCTCGATGGCCCCTCTTTCGGCGTCCTCTTGTCGTCGGCGTTTCTGCCCCGCGACGCGCGCTTGTTTTTCGTTGATTTTGCCCAGGGCCAGGGCCAAGGTCGGGTCAAAAAAAGCCAGGTGTTGCATACTGTCGTTATTATTGACTGTCTACTAATTAATTTTTTTTCAGGGCACTGCTCCGTACGGAGCGACTTCTTGGCCGGCGGAGGGCACGAGCGCGCTGCTGTGAGCGTGCTTCTTACTTTTCACGCCCGCCCTTCGCTGCCGTTCTCGTTTTTTCTGCAATTGCGCGTTGTTCTTGGCGCCCGTTCCTTTCCTCTCTTCTACGAATTTCAGGTTTTTTGCTCGCCTCGCCTGGTTAGTCAGCTGCGTAACCAGCTTGTTGTTTTCTTGCTTCAGCGTGTGGATGAAAGCTTTGGCTTGTTCGGTCAGCACGAGACCGCTGCTGATGGTCTTGAGTTCGCTCTCTGGCACCGGCTCCTTCTTTTGCTTGTAGGGCACGAGGAACATCTGCACCAGCTCCTGCGAAGTGTTCTTGTTGCCGGCTTTGTCGACCATGAGCTGCAGCTCGGGCACGCTGACGGCCGCCAGCTGCTTTTCGCCGTAGGGCACCAGCTGCTGCTCGTCTTCCACCGACTTGCGCCATTCAAGGGCCTTCAGTTCCTTCTTGACCGGGTCCTGTTCGGCGTGGTACTCGATAAACAGGGCTTTGGATGCCTTCTCTGCGTCTTCAAATTGTTTCTTTTTGCGCTCGTGTTCCTCCTTGTTAGCAGCGTTCATTTTTTCTTTTTTCGTTCATCTCTCCCAGGAGAAAGTCCACGTCGTCGTCAGTGTCGTTGTCGTCGCCGCTGCCCTCCTCTTCGTCCTCCATGTAGTCGGCGGCGACTTCCTCTACCGCCCCGTCGTCTTCGTCGTCCAGGTCAGCGAGCTCGTGCTCGTCCCAGTTACCGGGGTCCTTGAACCTTTTCCCTGCGTACATCCGCAGGTGGTCACGCAGAGTCTGCACGCCCTTGCGGTCTTGGTCCGACAGTCCTCGCTTGCCCAGGACCCGCGAAAGCTGGGCTTTTGCGTCACTGATCGCCTTCTCGATTGTGATCTTGTTGTCGTGGGCCCACTGCTTGATCGAGGCAGTGTACATTCGGGCTATTAGTATCCCTTGGAAAGAGGCCTCCGGGTTCTCCTGGATCAGGGCCCGCAGCTTGTCCAACTGGATAACCTCGACTGGAGCCGCACCCGCTGCAGCCGGCGGCGATGCCTGTAGCAAGAGTCGCCCAAGCTCGCGGGAGGCCTCGATTCTTTGGGCGGGCGCCTGCCCGTTGTCGTTGTATTGCAGCATGAGCCGCTGGGCTTCGCCCTGGATGTGCAAGACCTTGTCCTGCGCCTTCTTCTGGCCCGCCGCGATCTGCAGCGCGGCCTTGGCGTCTTTTTGCATCTTTTCCATCGCAGCTGCGTTTTCCATTTGTGCTGACTTGAGCTTTGCCTACCGTTCGGCTTCTTCGATCTGGGCCTGCGTCCGCTGCGCCACTTTCTGTTCGTTGAGTTTCTTTTCGGTGTCTGCCTTGGCTTTTTCGATTTCCTGTGCAGACTGGACGTTTGCTTCCAACAGATTAGCCTTCACTTCCTTTGCCTGCTCGACTCGAATCTGCTTGAGTTTGGCCTGTCCGGCCTGGGTCTTGGCCGCCAGCTGTAGCTGGGCTATGCGCTCTTGCTCCTTGGCCAGCGCGACCAGCTCCGCCGCGTTCTTCTCTTCCTGCAGCCTCGCCCTGTTGGCAGCCTCGACCTCTTTTTGTTTCTTGACTCTCTCGGCCTGTGCGCATCTGTGCGAGTTGGGCGTCTATCACCTGCTGTCGTTGTGCCGCTTCGATCTTTCTCTTGTGCTCCTCGAACTCCTGTAGTGCTTCTTGCCGCTTAAGCTCCTCGCGCGCGGCGTCTTCTTGTTTCTTGCGTTCGAAGGCCGCCCTTCTGTCCTGCAGCTTTTTTAGGCCTTCCTTGACGTCCGGTGGTAACTTCTGGTCCACGCCCTCAAGGCCGTCGCCCGCTGGCGCTAGTTCTTCTTGGTCTGCCGCTGGTGGCAGTTCTTGTTGCTCTGCAGCCTTGACTTCCTCGCCCTTGCCCTCGACGCCGTCCTCGACTTCGCCGCCACCATTCTCTCCTGCATCTTCTTCTTCTTCTTCCTCTTCTTCGTCGTCGTCCATCCCTGGCTGGCCGCCTTGCCCCTCTTGCGCCTTCTCTTCCTTCTTCTGTTCCGCAGCCGCCGGCGCTGGCTTCTTGTGCTCTGCAGCCGCCTCCTTCTTCTTCTCTGCAGCTGCCGCTGGCGCGGCCAGTTCCGGCTCTCCTGCTGCAGCCGCCGCCGGCTCCTCGAACAGTTCAAGCTCGAACGCCTCCGGCGGTCCATGTGGGTGGTAGGCCTGTTTCATGAGCGCCTGGGCCTTGGCCAAATTCCCGAACAGGCCGCTGCTGTTCTGGCTCTTTTGTTTGAATGGCAAGGGCCGGTTGTCGAAGAACCGCCCGTTGGGCCGGCCCGTCCAGCTACCACCGGCCGCCTTCTTGACGTACATATCGGTTTTTTTAATTTAGTCTGACAGGAAAAAAAATCATCATCACTTGAGCCCCTCGTCTATGATCTTCTTCCTGGCCACCAGCCTGTTCTTTTTCTTTCTTATGGCTTCCGTCTCGCCTGACTTGCCGTGAAGGTCTTCCTCTTTCGCGATCTGCGCAGTGAGTTCGACTATCGCTTCGCCCAGCTTGTGAGACCAGGCCCTTAGTTTTTCTTCTTGTTCGGGAGTCTTGTTCGCTTGGTACGCTGCTACTTTGTGTATAGCTTCCTGTTTCTTCAGGTCTGCTTTCTTGAGTTGAGTGCCCTTCTTGACCTGGTCCATCACCGTGGGCTTCTCGGCTTTTTCTTTCTCTTCGGCTGCTTTTTTAGCAGCAGTGTGCGCCGCTGTGTCGACTTTCTTAAGCTTGCCGCCCGCCTTGATCGCTTGATTAATCGCGTCTTGTGGGTCTGTCGGCGCCGCTTTTTGTGTCTTTTGGTCGACTTTCTTGAGCTTCTTGCCGGCCTTGATGGACTGCATCAGCGCCTCTGTCGGGTCCGAAGTCGTCTTGATGATTTCTTTTCTCCATTCCCTGTACGCCTCCTTAAACTGCCTGGAATACTCCTCTTTTATTTTGACTCCGTCGTCTCGTTTCTGGCGCAGCTCTTCGTACTTAGCATGCATCGCGTTTGTCGCCTTTTCTTTTTTCAGCTCTTCGATTGGGCGGCCAGACATTTTGGACGCCAGCTCCCAGAGCTTCTGTTCCGAGTCGATTGAGTCCAGCGTCGATGCACCCGCGGCAGCCTTCGTGTCTGCCTTCGCGCCTGTGTCGGCCGGTAGCGGCGGGGCGGCGGGGATTGACGGGCCTGTGCCGGTCGCCGACAGCGGCGGGGCGGTGGGGATTGACGAGCCTGCGTCAGTCGCTGACAGCGGCGGAGCGGTAGGAATCGGCGAGCCCGTGCTGGCAGCAGGCGCGACTGCATCCAGCACGGCCGAGAGCTGTGGGTCATAATGTGCCTGGTCCTCGCCGCCATCTCGGCCGAAGCGCCGCCGACAAAGCCAGTGCGCTGCTTCTTGAAGGGAACCGGCACATCGCTGGTAAAAGCGCGGCCGGCGTGCCTCTTGCGCCAGGGCTTCATGTTTCCTTCTGTTCAAAATCTGTGCAACGAAAATTAAAAAATCTCACTTGCTCTTTTTAACAACGCCCACCGGCTTCTTTTTTGCTTTTTTGGGCTTCTTGGCCAGCGCGGCCTCCACTGCCGCCCTGGCTGGTTCGGCCTGGTTGACCAGCAAGCACGTCCTGTCGGTGATCAGCGGCATCTTTTTTTAATATTCGAGGAGAAGTTTTAAAAAAATGATGCAGCAGCAGCAGCAGCCGGAAGGCCCGGTCGAACGGCTGCCGGAGCCGGAACAGCAGCTGGGCAAGAAGACAATCGAGGAGAAGATACTTGACTATGTCGACAAGCAGAAAGACAAGGGCAAGAAGAAGAAGAAGCAGCAGCCAGCAGAGCCGCTGCAGCCGACCGAGTTCAAGCGGAACATCGAAGTCTTCTACCCGCGCGAAAAAGGAGCTGGCCAACTGTTCGTGCTCGTGGGCAAATCGGAACGCGGCAAGACCCATTTCCTGAAATGGCTTTTGTACAGCCTGTGCGCGCGCAAGAAAGACCCGTTCCAGTACGGCCTGGTCATGGTTCGTACAAAATTCAAAGCGTCCTACAGTTTCCATTTCGCGAGCGAGCAGTTTTGTAAGATCTACGAAGGGTTCCGAATGGACACCCTGCAGAACTACGTTGAAAACCTCAAAAAAAGGTTCTTGGCCAACAAGTACCTCGAGCCGAGTTTCATCGTGTTTGATGATTTGGTCGGGATCATAGACAGTACAGATCGTTGGATGCAGAACTTCTTCGGGACCTACCGACATTATGTAAAGTAATTGTAGCGTCGCTTGCCTTGTCAAACAGTGTATGTGTTTGTCTGTCAGAATATCACGATCTTCATCGCAGTGCAGTACTTGACGGGCAGGAATTCTGTATCTCCCATTATGCGCGAGCAAACATCACATTGCATCATGTTCAATTCGAAAGTGCAGCGGACCCTAACCAACCTATGGGAAAACTACGGACAGCTCTTCCCGAAAAAGGAGTTCTTGGCTCACTTTGCCCAATGCACGGATGAGCGCAACGTCGGGACACGGCATGCGGCGATGGTCTACCACGAGCACATCGACCGGTTAGAATACAACTACAAAAGCTGGCTTGCGCCCGCTTCGTTGCCGGACGGCGAAGTGATTTTGCGCGGACCCGACCCGCCCAAGCCACCGAGCCGCGCAGACATCCAGAAGCAGGAACGCCTCAAACAGCTGGCGTACCGCGCGCCGAGCTGGCTGCCTTCTTCGCTCAAGGGCATGTCGCGCCAAGAGCGTGAAATGATGCAAAGAATGCTCTTCTACGGTGACAGAGCGAGACAGCACCTCAAAAAGGACAGGAAGACCATGGCCCAACGCGACAAGGATATCCTCCAGAAGCTAAACCAGCAAACCCGAGACGCCGAGAAGTTGGCGGCAGAGCGGTTTGCGCAACAGAACCAGCTACAGCCTGCACCGTTCAAGCCCAATTTTGTGTATACCAACGCCGGCACCACGGTCAAGCCGCTCCCGCCCGTCATAGGCAACGGCCCGCTCGCGCCTGCCACTGGCGGCAGCGGACCGCCCGCCGACGGCTACGACAGCTCTTAAAGAAAAAAACAAAAGTTCTGGCCCGTATACGTATATCAGAAGCCAAAAAATGCTACTGGCCGCGTTACCGGCTGATCTCCTGGTAGAAGTGCTGTCTTACCTCCGAGTCGGAGAGGTCGCGCACACGATCCGTTACCTTAAAACGCACACGGACCGGTTTGCGCGCGGCCGGTGGAAACGGCGCAAAGTGCAGGACGGAGAGCTGGCCGGTTTGCACAAGTTCCTGAACACTACCTTCAACTTCAACGCCAAGTCGCTGCCGCGCCTCATCAGCGACGTGGTGCGCAAGAGCGCGCACACCTGCTTCGACTGCTGCCAGAGACGGGCCATCGAGGGCTACTGAAACTACTGCTTTGTGCATCACAACCGCCACCGTCTGATCACACCCTTTGCCGCCTGTCGGCGCATGGGGCGGACGTCTTTCCCGGTGCCCAAGACCACCCGTGAACCGGTCATAGCCGTGGCCTATATACCGGCTTACCGCTTCCGGCAAGCATACGAGGACGCGGGCTGGCCGGTGGTGGAAGCTGGCAAGTGGACAACTTACCTGTGGCTGGCAGGAGCCGAAGGAAGGATTTAAATATTACGCTGGTATAGATTGTATTTCTAAATTTCTTGATTTGCTCTTAGAGAGAGAGGAAGAAAGTTAGCATTAGAATGGGCTAGCAAACAACCACATAATCAAGTCAAGAAAGTAGCAGGAGTAAGGAAGAAAAAGAAGAAAGATGAAGAAGCACTAATTTTATACGTGAATGGGTTTGACGGGGCGAACTTAGACCACTACTTTATTAAACAAGAATTAATAAGAAGAGGTATTAAACCAAAATCACATATGATTAATAACGGATCAATAATCTCTTTACAATTTGAAAATATTAAAATGTGGGATATGTGTAAGCATACTCAGGGGACATTAAAAGAAGACTTAGAAAATATGAAATGTAAAACTCTTAAAGGAGATTTTGACCACGACAAGGCATCTACTTGGGAAACAATGAGGGAAGAATTAAGAAATAAGTGTCTTGAATATTTGAAGTGTGATGTTATGGGGTTAAAAGAGTTATATGACAAAATAAACACAGAGATATTTGAAAAACACTCGGTGAATTTAACTTCATACATTTCAACTTCAAGCCTCGCCTTCAATATCTGGAAGAAAATGATTGATAGTAAGCATGATGTAAGACTTCCAACTATTGAACAAGAGAAAGCGTTTAGAAAAGCGGTTATCGGAGCAAGAACATATCCAAGCAATAAAAGATTTATTTCAAAACAATACAAGGACTACTTAGCGGGGAAAATCACATTTGACGAATTAACCGATTATTTAGTTGATGCGGATGTCGTATCTTTATACCCAACAGCGATGCTTAATTTATTTATGGTTGGAGAAATTAAACTGGCTATCACACCATTTGATTATAATAATCTTCCTATCGGTATTTACAATGTTGATTACATCTCACCAAAAGACATATTACATTCAAGAATAGGACAGAGAAATAAAATGGGTTCATTAAAGTGGAATTTAGCCGATATGAAAGACCAATGGCTTACAAGTGTTGATATTGAAGATATGATTAAGGAAGGCTACGACATAGCAATTCATATTAAAGGATACTATACAGAGGAGGCAGAACCAGTATTCAAAGAATATATATGAGAAATGTTTAAGGCGAAAGAGAATAGCGAGAAAGGCACACCGCAATATTTATTAGCCAAACTATTTATGAATTCGTTATACGGAAAGATGATACAACGACCTATCCCAACAGAAGCAGAAAATATTAAATCAAATGACGAGTATTGGAAATTTTGGACGAAAAATTATGTATCCGATGTGGTTGAATTCAAAGATAAAGACGGAAACAAACTATGGCATGTATCTGGAATTCCTAGAAAGGAAGAAATAATTGAAGAGAGTATAACCAAACCTTCTCACTACGGGGCTTTCATTCTAGCATATAGCAGGCGAATTATGTATAACTACATAAAAGATGCTAATCCAAATAAAGACATAGAGGCTGATTTCTATTACACCGATACCGATAGTCTAGTGTTGCATGTTATGTTCGCCAAACTAATCAAAAGACTTGGTGATAAATCTCTTGGTGGAATAACAGACGACTTAGGAGATTGTTGTAAGATAATAAGAGGAATATGGATTGCTCCTAAATTGTATATGTTATAATTTACAACGAATCAAGCCTTTCTCCCTTACCTTACTAAGAACGACTTGAAAACATAAAGACAAAGGAGTTCATATAATTGAATGCTACGAAAATGAAGAAGTAAAAAGAGATACTACCATCTCAGAGGTAAGGGGTTGAATTCAAAAGGATTAAATCCAGAAATATATGAAAAGATGGATTTAGGTGAAAGCATTGAAAATGTTAGAGATTTTCAAACGAAGAAAATTCATTTATCACGAAATAGCAAACAGCAAAGCATTAATCATTTCAGCATAGTTCATACTATAAACATAAAAAAGAAAGTTAATGAGAATAAATGGTGCGGACGCGAGTTTATCAACGAAAATAATAGTATCCCAAAAGACTTCCATATCCGATCCTAAATTAATGATATTAAATATTTAATTTTTTTTGTTTATAAATGTTTACCTGTCTATATAGACCAATGACCACCCTCACCAGACTATGTGAAAAATTTGAAAAACTTTCAATTGAAACAAAAAATGAAACCTTCAAATTGAAAGATATTCAAAAGATAATCCGCGACGAAATAAAAACGATTGAAGAAAAGAGAAATGCTCAACCAAAAGACACTTTTCAATTCGGCAAATACCGCGGAAAGAAGTTTGAAGATATAGCAAAGATTGATAAGCCATATATTACATGGCTAATCGCCCAACCTTGGTATAGAAATAAGGAAGAATTGAAAAAATATTTGTAAAAAAAATAATATTTATATTATATATGATGACTGACCTAAGCACCAAACAGGACTACTTGAATGAAATTGAAAAATGGAACATTGACATTGAAATAAAAAAGCCAACAATTAAATGGACTAAGCCTGACATTGTATTTTTCTATGAGCAATACAAGCCAAGGGATGACAATGTGAAAGTAGTTATTCCATCGGATGCTACATTGCAAAAAATAATAAATGAAGAACCAAGCACACCTTTTAAGGAGACTGATTTAAAAGAGACTGGAATTATTGAGATAGCACAAAATGAAACCGATATTTTTCTTCAATATGGTAAGTATAAAAAAATGAGATTTGAAGATATAGCAAAGATTGACAAACCATACCTTGAATATTTAATTTAATATCCTTATTTTAATAACAAAGATGCGGTGAAAAAATATCTCTGATGATACATCACATTCCATTAAATTTTTTTTTGCTTTTAATTTTTACTTTAATGGTTTACGATGTTTGACAATAAACGAGAGTGCGTCAGCACGAAGTGAAATTGTCAAACATCACTGGTCTTCTATAAAATTAGCGATAATAATGACATTTCCACCATTATTAGTAGTGGAAACTGGTTTCTGTGTAAAAGTCAATACATCACTTGGAGACAGATAAATATCATAGTTCTTAGATTAATTTGTTGAGTTGAACTTGCATTAATATAAATTTTAAAAATCGTCGTTCCGTTGGCGATAGCAGTCGCTGTTGTATCGGTATCAACTATTGAATATTTCGTATCTACATCTGCATACACTGCTCCAGTTAATGTTCCATTCAACACCATTCTTACTATATTTGTTTTTCCGTCTTCATAACGAATACTTATCAATGATGGATATACTAATGAATAATTGTCTAAGTTAGCACCAGCACTATCATATTTTGTTTTATTTCTTATACTCAATATCGGTCTTTCTGTGGTGTGAGCGACTTCACTACCCTCAATTGAATTTGTTATGTTGGTATTTATTACATTTGACCCCTCGATGAATAAACTGGCACTCGCTGTTTTAAGAGTTTGTATTCCAGTCGCTGCATCATTTTTCATTACTGCTGTAAAGGGTAATGTCGTATTTCGCAGGCTTACACCATTATTAGCATTCGCATACTCAATCATATGAACTAATTGAAATAATCCTGTTATGGGATTTTCAATATAAAACTTAATAGCACGAAACCCAAGATACTGAAATTGAATTTGAAATACATTTCCTGTGCTCCAAACTATTTCTGGCATAGCCGAAGTTCCATCGCATGGGTCGTCCCAGTCTTCTTGGGCGATAAGATCTACGACACCTCCTTTACAATGTGCAATATTCATTCCTGCTCTATTTTTGTAAAAATAAAATCCATCAACAAGCCCGTTTCCTATTCCAATAAATGAATAATAATCTTTTGTATCATCCGTCGTCCATAGAGCAGTAAAGCGGGCAAGGACACCTGTTCCAGTTCTATATTTTATTCTCCTTTTACTTACCAGTCTAGCATCTGCCGTGGCATCCGCTTGAGTTTGTAATTAAGCCATATTACTCAAAAATGACACAGATGATTTTGTTTCTGTTTTTGTCCATATCCTAGTATTAATGGTATATGGAAAGATTTCCTGTAAAACTGGTGTTAATTGACCTACTACTGCTTCACCAAAAGCGGTTTTTGAATGATTTGTTTCAATATCACCATCATATCCAACCCTGACGTTTATAAATTCTCCGTCCGGATTTTCTGCGATTAAACTTGTTTTAATTATTCCATTGGTTTCGCACTGAACATCAACAAAATTATTGGCTTCATCCTGTGCGATTAAATTTCTTTGGTGGAACATTCGGGATCTTTTGCTTTCGTCTCCCAAACTATTTCAACCTTTTGAAATAGTTTTTTTTATACTATTACTATTAAAAAATATTTTATTAAACAACGATATTTGTAAAACACGCGGGAGCCGTAGGCGGAGCATGAATTTACAAATATCAACTCATCAAAATTTCAATACCCTTAACAAGCACACTTCGCTGAAGAATGGCATAAGTGTAATGGTTTTGGATTTGGGCGGGAGTAGTCGCCACAAATTCATATCGTCTCTCGGTGTCAAGGCTTAGACCGCTTACCTCATAGCCGTCAGTATCCTTATCCCAGAGGGGGCGATTGTTATCAAAGGTGTCAACGTGGAACCAGTTGTAATGATACGCATTTGAATTTAGAATAGCACTACCCTCAACCTTTCCTTAAGAAGCATATAGTCTTCGTTATTTACTGTTTTAACATCAAACTGCTGGAGACGAGTTCCATCAAGAGTGGTATAATATGTCTTAACCTTCTTTCCAGCAGTATTTGGTGCGGCAACCCCATCAGTTCTGTTATCGTTATCAAAAGATGTATTTTTGTTTTCATCACTATTAAAGACTGATGTGTAAATAGGGCGAATTCTTTCACCCTGCGAGCGGTTCATTTTGATGAGAAAGTTTTGGTTTTCTCCATTAAGTGCCTGCTTCCAAGCAATGGGATACTCAATTTTAAATGGGAAACCTTCACCCGCAATCTTTTGTTAGACACCCAAGATAATATTAGGGTCAGTCTCAACAGCGAGGAATAAATTCAAATTCTTAATAGTAGCATTTGTAGCAGTAGCCGCGGCGCCAGTAGAAATACTGCTAGCATCAGTGCTGTAGAATGAAGTGCGTGAAGTTTCAGCCCACACAATCCTCATATCTAAAATTTCATTAAATCCAATAGTCTTATCAAGTTCAAAAATTGTTCCAAACAGCATACCCAAAGGAAGATTTACGCCAATGATTGGGAAAGCACCATTATCAGTTCCACCTTCAAAATACTTAGCCTCATCATAATCAACATTAACAAGGCTATAGGTTCCAGCAGTGTTATCAGCGAGAGCGGTATCATTGTGGCGACGAGCATTCACGCTGGGAACTTGGTAGTATGTTTGAACTGCATCCTTAACATCATCTGAGTCTGCCGCATCATCGATTGCTTTTCTTTCTGCTCTTGTTCCTACAACAATCTTTCCAGCATTACACTTTTGAAGCATAGCACCCGAGCCCGTCTTACCTTCAACAGCGGTATCATAGTCGCCGTGGTTCTCAAGTGTCTTAAATCTTTCATAACTAATCTCAGGCTTCCAAACTATCTTAGTATAGTTGCCTACGTGTTGAAGATTACACAAATACTGCCCGCTTCGGCTCGCAGTTCAATAGTTTTAATCATACTCAGACAATCCATATAGATACGATTGTAGCGGCCAGCACCACCTGGAGCAGTCGGAGTGTAAGTAAATCTTAACACAGACCTCGCAAGGTTCAAAGGGCGGGTAGGAATTTTGAATGTGCTTTCAAGTCCGCCCGCAGTGGTAAGTGTGATATCACCCGCACCTTCACGACTTGTAAGTTTGTTCAATTCATACTTACCAGTGAGCAGTTCCTTAGTCTGATGGACTAGTTCTCCTTCGTATTGGACAGGCATTTTTTCTTTTTTTGCAATAGTGTAAATTAAATAATTCACCAGTATATATTTATAGAAAAAAAATTATAAAATTAATTATCTCGCCTTTAACAAATTAAAGAATGAATTTAATAAACTAAAATAATTAGTTTCGCGATAAACAAATAAAGTCATAACTACGCCCAAACCATTAAGATTTATTGCTTGGTCGTTTTCGTCCGTCAAGTAAAACCTAAACACATTGTTTGAACTCGCAGATAATGTTTTCCCGTATTCGCTACCAGAGCCGTCATAAATGATAGAACCAAAAGGAATTTCGTTGGTAGTATATATTTCTTGTAGCACATGATTGTCTCCTTCCCCCACTAAGTCCGATTGAAGATACAAAGTCTTTTCACCAGTTAGAATAATTACATTTGGCGATTTAATAAAATTATTTGCAAAGAAATATGTTGAATTTATACCAAATCCCATAACCTCGTGAATACGGGTATCACTATCAAATATAAACCGCGGTTGAATTCCTTTATTCTCTGACACACTGAATGTTAATTTTCCATATTCTGGGTCTATGTTGGTATTATTACTTGATACAACATAAGTATAATTATTTGGGCTGTCTGCCGTCAGTATCTCAGATAGTTTATTTTTTAAGTTGTTCATTGTGTAGTTTCCCTCAGGTATCGTAAGTAAAGCCTCATATCCGTCTTCGCTAAGTGTAAAAGTATTATATGGTGAAGCCACAGAGTAATACGACTTCGGCACATAAATATGAAGAATTTTACAATGTGTGGGATTGTCTAGCCCCTTCATATTAACTTCGTGCGTAAAGTCGCTGTCCGTGCCAGTTATTCTATTTTTACTATTTATGTAATAGATGCCCGAACTTCTCCCACCTTTGTAATCCATTGATATTCAAAACTCCACACTTTCGTCTTCGACTTTCGTGCGGTTTTTAAATATCGTTTCCTATATTATTAAATATATTTTTTTCAAAATGAAGTTTGTAAAACACACGAAAGCGTAGCGAGAGTGTGAATTTACAAATAGGTGTCAAAACCATAGCCATTCTGTGCTCTTAACTTTTCCGTTTCTTCTTCTTTTAAGTCTGTATATCCACTGGCGAATTAAATCGCACTCCTTTCGCCCGCTCCATCAAAAACCTCATTGAGTGCCATCCACAAGTTGAGGAAGTATCAGATTGTTGTTTTACTTGATTAATCTTCATTAATAAATAACTATCTGGATTACTTCGGTCAATGAGCCATTTCATTTGTTGTTGAAAGTCTTCCGTTGGCTCGTAAAGTGCTAAAGGGCCATACAGTTCAACACTCCTGTCTTTATCTAGACTTATCCATACTGCCATCCAGTGCTGTCCTTTTTTGTTGCTAGGGTCGGTATTCATAATAAATCCGTATCGCTTTCTACTTCCGGGCTTCAGCTTGTAGATTTCATCACTGGCTATCGCTCCGAGATACCATCCATATTTTTTCATTATGTAATCTATTTCATTAGTCATTAGTCCCCGCCCCTCTATGTCGCTCGTGAGCGACTGCCCCGCGAGCGGGGCTCCCTGCTGTTGCTCGTCTGTCTGTGGTTGCTCTGGCTGTGGCTCGGGCTGTGGCTCCGCAGAACTTATGCCAGGGGGTGGTGCTACATCTGTTGGTTGTGCCTCCGCTGGTTGTGTATTTGTCATTTCATATATAAGTTGTTTAGCATCCGAAGTTTCAAACAGTGGTGGGTCTATCGGTGATAGAGTGCTATTTACAGGAGTTTTCTTTTTCTTCCTTCTTTTTGCTTTCATTTTTAGAAATCATTTTTGTTGTAAATCGTTCTAGTTTATCGCATCCATCTTCTGCCGATGATATGTTTTCAGTGATTTTTGGTGTGTATAACCATCTCTTTAAACTAGTGGCGTAGTCGTTTGAACCTTTGTTTTTATGATAGGGATATTAATGCCTGCTTTTTGAAGGTGATTTATTATTGTATGATTTTTCATTTTTTTGACACGTTTTTTTCTCGTTTTCTCAGAGAACATTTTATCAATAATTCTTCGTCTCTTTTCTTCTTTCAAATCTTTTTCTTGTTTATTTACTTTGTCAGTTATAATAATATCAGTTATTTTTGGGGAAGATGTAGTTGCGGTTTTCTTTGGTTTATTTATCGTTGAAGGGGGATTCGGTTTCGCTATAATCGGCTGGGCAACTGGAGCCGTCAATAAACTCTGTCTATGTCGTTGTTCTGCCTGTAGTTCCTGAATAAGTCGTTGTTCCTTCTTCTGTTCCCTAGCCTTTTCTTCCTGTCTTTCCTTAATCTCCGCCAGTTGTCTTTTATGATCCCTATTCATTATTTCATTTAGTTCCTTAGTATCTGCTTTGATTTTTCTTTCTAGCCTCTTCTTCTCCTCGTCTAAATCCTCCCTTGCTATCTTATCTTTTTTTTCTATAGCCTCAATGCCCTCATACTTTTCCTTTCTGAATTTGTCTAAGTGTTCATTAATGGCTGTTCTCGTATTTTGTTCTACCTCTGACAGGCTCTGGACTTTTCTTAAATCCTCCTTCTTTGCTTTTTTCTTTGCTTTTGGAGTATCGCCACGCTCGCGTGGCTTATTTGGTCTGCTTAAGTATTTCATAGAAAGTTTAACAATTTGAACTGTGCTCATATCATTTGTTTTCTTACCAAAATTAAGATAATATTTTTTACCCTTCTGGATAATATACGGCCTCCGCTTTTATTTCTATAAACACGCGGTGGTCTTACCTTAGGTTTCCTTGCTTTCTTGACGACCATTTTATATAAACAAAAAAATATTTCCGCATAATTTCAAACAAATATCTTTCAAAATTTGAGTGCCCCTCGTCCGCTTTGCCTACCATACCCCAGTTTTGCAGCGGTAGAACCGATACGAGATGCATATGGAACCCCGACATCGCCAAGGGCATTCGCAGTCTTTGAAATAATCTTGTTATCACGAAGGAACTTATTCACAGCCATTGCGGTTTTCCCCACTTTTCTCCAGTTGATTTTACCTCCAGCCTGACCCTTGCCTCCATGCTTCTTCTTACGACCAGTTTTCTTTTTACCTCCAGCCATTGTGGATGAGTTAGTTGTTCGTTTGCCGATTGTTGGAATGACTTCAACGCGAGTTGTTTTTACTACCATTAAAGTAAGTAAAAAAATAATTATAACGCGAGTTGTTTTTACTACCATTAAAATAAGTAAAAAAATAATTATTTAAGATATTTTTTATATAAATTTTAATGAGAAATTCTTCCGTAATTCATCATCAACACTTGAGACATAAAGAAAAATTAAATCTCTCCTTTGTAGCCTCATGATACTTTTGAAGAAAATAATCAAAATCAAAAGATAAATCAAGATGTTTATACACGAGTTCCATTTTATCCTGAGATTGGCCTGGAAAGATTAATAAATAATCTAACTGCTTAATGGCTTCTGGCCGTAGGTCATTCAGATACTGGCTTGACATAGTCACCTTTGATTTATAGTGTCTGTTCTTTTTTAACAAATCGCTTACTGACTTGTCTTTAATCCACTTCCTAAATCGTCCAAAACAAAAACAACCTCTGGCGAAATATACTTGCTCGGTCGCTCTTTTGGTGCCTCCTTTATCCGTTTCTTTCTTTTCCAAAGTATAAAAATTGCGGTTTCTCCATCGGTTCTTTATCATCCTGTTTAATTTCGCCTTCCTGCTCTTCATCTGGTTTGTTTACTTTATCTAACTCATAATCGATAATATTTACTCCCGACTTCAAAAAGGTATATACAGCCATCGGGTTGCCTCTGCTTTTGAAGTGCTTAATCATTGTTTTGTAAATGTGGTCTTTGTGTATTGTTGAAGCAATAATAATAATGACAATACGTGTTTTTCTGTCGGTAGTTCGTTTCAGTATTTCAAAGAGTGCTGTTGTTTTCCCGCTCTTCTTACGGGCAAGTAGAAATATATTTGCGAAGGCTTCATTAAACAACTTGTAGCCCTTGGATTTTTTGTTTCCATCACCATCTTGTTTTACAGGCTTTCACCTTAATGCTATTAATCTTCTCAATTGTATATTATTACCCTAAGAATTCCAAACACACAACAATTCGTCCCGCTAAATTTCCTGTGTCAATATTTCCGCTGTCAGTTTCAAGGATTTTAAATGTATATTGTCCGTCCGTCCAACCCACTACACCCAAATTATAACTTAGATTTGAAATGTTTGCTATATTACTATCTGCAAATGCCAATAATGCCAATTCTGTCCATAGAAAGAATTCTGGTTTTTGTCTCTGATTTGTCGTTCAAGTAGTGACTAAATTTTACATTCATTTTGGTTGGTGTGAATGACATTTGAATATTTTTATTAAATGTTTTGCTCCCCACAAAATCATTGTTTAGAAACATAATTTTTTGGTATTTATATTCAGTAGTCATGGTTTTTGTTTTTGAAGTAGTCAAAAACAAATGGATTATATTACTCATGATAAACTTTTTAATAACAAAAATATTTTCGCGAACTGCCTGCGACTTTTACTCACGGGTAAGCGAAAAAAAGAATGAGAGTTGTGCTTATTGTATAAAGCAAGGTATTGAAACTAAATTTAAATGTGTGTATAAGCCTATGAGTGACTGGTGTGTGAGTTTTGATGAAGCCCTGCCGTTAATCTGTGCGGGTAATGCTGCTTTTTTATAAAATTCACTTGTATGAATGCTCACTTCTTACTTGAAGAAGGCGATGGAAGGCATATTCCAATCAATAGTGTTAAAATACCTACATAAGTGTTTGCAACCTCACAAGGTAAGTTCTTTTCATATAGCCTTACGATACAAAGAATTATAATGGCAATAATGATACCCATTTGAAATAAGTATTTAATAAGTCGGCTGTCAGTCGGTCTGTTTTTTATACAACAACAATTCCAGTTATCTTCCAATTCGTGCTCTACTTTTTTTTCTTCATTCTTAAGTTCTACTTCAAGAACACGAGACTTTAATTAGGGAGTTAGTTTGCCATCCATATCCATAATAGGCGGTGGTCTGTGAAGTCTAGTTGTATTATTGTTGGACATAATATTTTAGAATTGCGATTCGTGCTGTCGCACTCTCTCTTATTCTAAAACATCGTTTCTTGTTATTGAAAAAAAAATCGGTTTTCGATGTTTATCAACAAACGAGAATGAGCGAAGCGAATGAGAGTGAAGTTGATAAATATCATACATTTGAAAAAACGACTGCTCGCTCGGATTTTGGCTAATTGGTTTGCTTGGTCTTGTAGTATAGTAAGTAAAAGTTTATTTTCTTTTTCTAAATTAATCCGTTAAATGTTGAAAAGCACTGACCAATATTGGAATAAAACACGTATATGTTATGCCTTCAAGGTTTCCATTTCCGTCGTCTGCCTTCATTCCACTTTCAGATACAAATTCGGGAAATATTTTTTTAACTTCATCAGCAATAAATCCGTGGTTCTTTTGTTCTTTCTTTTCGTCTGATTTCAAATAATATGAACAACAATTTATTTTCATTAGTTTCTTGCAACAATCCCCGCAGTCTAATGTTTTAATATCCAATTTTAGCCTCTGTCCGATGAGTATGTCCAAGCACCATTAAGTGGAACATAATTATAAGCACCAGAAGGCTCGCCTGTTGAGTTTGAAGTAGTCCAAGCATGAAGCACTCCATTAGCAGAAACAATTAAGCCATAATTCGTATATCCTCCCGATTTAAAAAATATTTGTGGGTCGTAACTATATGGACTTGCTCTTTGTTTTAGTGTTAAAGAACCGCTGGATGCTGTTGGAAGAATTATTGACCTCGAAGTCGTAATTGCCGTATCGTTGATTCTGAATAATTCAGTTGAACCATTAGCATAAAGTACATGACTGATATTTGTAGGGACATTATATATTTGCACCCCAGAGGAAATACCAAACCCATAAAATGCGGTTGTAGAACCTGTTCCGTCATCATACAAAACTAGTTTATTGTTTGCTACTCCGCTTCTATCTACAAATATTTTTTTACCTGCTCCGAGTACTATATTATCACTTGTTGTTAATGTGGTTGTAGATATACCCGCGCTTGCCGTAATTAAACCTTTTGTCCATAAAGTCCCGTTTGCCCCACTCAATGACATTAACAATTGTTCCGAAGAGTTCTCCCATATAAAACCATTAGTAGCAAGAGTTCCATTTCTAAATCTAATAGCATGGGCAGTAATACTTGTATCTGCTACCGATGTTCCTCCACTTAATGATTTACCCAACCCAGCAGTAGCCATATATATTCTCCAGTTTGTGTCAGCTTCATCCCACATAAAGATTCAATATGCATTTGTCCCGTCATTGCCATTTTGCATAGATAATTTACAACCACCATTTGATGTTAATAGTCCGCTCGCCGTTTATGTTGTTGTAGTTATACCAGCAGTTGAAGTAATTGTTCCAGCACTTGTTATGTTGTTTGAATTCATATCCAAAGCACCATAAAACCGCATACCAGCATCGTTAAAACGGACAATGTCAGACGAAGCACTTTTATTATCCAAAAGTTTTGAAATATAAAGCCCCGCCCCTTTTGCTACATCGTATGCTACATTCGTAAATACATAACCTCTTTGGTTCGCGGTTCCAATTGTAGCAGTATTTAGAGTAAATAAGAAATATTGATAATTACCTGATGTCTGACAAAAGAATATATCTCATCCATTTTGGTTTAATATCCGCGCCCCATTTATGGTAAGTTCTCCGCAGTTTGTGATACTCTGACCATTAAAATCCGCCGTGTTTGTTAGAGTTAGATATTTTATCACGGTGCTCGCCCCATTGAATGTTTTACTTCCTGTTATGGTTGGTCTCCTGTTAGTTTTACACAATTATCATCTAGATATTGTCTATTTACCGCTTCATTCGCATTTTGTGGTGCTCCCAGATTAACAATCCGACTACTATTACGATCTAAGCCAGTAGCATTAAACCACGAAACAATCGTCCCATCAATGATAAAACTTATTTTTTTCGCAGAAATGTCAAAATTGTAATACGTATTTGTTTTCATATCCAAACTAGCGATTGACCCGATATTACTGGTAGAATTAAAAACTATGAATGTTCCCTTTGTTGTTGAATGAATTGAATACCCAGTAATTTCAACACCACTGCTATATGTCTTAATTCCTGCTATGGTTTGGTTTCCTGTTAGTTTCACATTTTGCCTGTCTTTTGTATCAATATAACTTTTATTTGCTCCCTCTGTTGAAGCGGAAGGGTCTGCCAAGTTTGTTATTTTGTTGTTATTCAAACTTAATGTTGTTCCAGTTGCGGTTATAATTAAAGTATTACCTGAATATAACTCTACATACGAACCAGTTATTTGTATCGGATACCAAGTCGCTGTTGCTGTTTTTTTGTGCTGCAATCATTTCTATTTTTGTATCAAAGGCCATTCCAATACCATCAAAAGTAGTAGGATTGGATGAACCACTTGCTTCTATTGTTGATGTAAATTTTTTATTTCCTGCTATGGTTTGGTCTCCTGTCAGTTTAACCACTGAAGTATCAAGGACGGAAACATCCACACCATCAACCAAATTCATATTTGTTATGCTTTGGCTTTTCACATCAATCCCCGCACTCGCATTTATTATACTGCTAAATGTTTTAATTCCTCCTATGGTTTGGTCTCCTGTTAGATTAACCACCGAACCATCAACTGCAAGAGTAGTGAGATTAATTCCATTATATGTACAAGCCCCTGAAATAGCATAACCACCCATATTTAGTCCTCCCGTCATACTGGCAGTGCCGTCTAATCTAAGAAAGGGTGAAGTCGTATTTCTCCATTGTCCTGTGCTATAAATAAGCAGTTGGTTATCTGATGGGAAGCAAGTTATTGTCACATCGCTATGTGAGTCTATACTTCCACCTGCTGAAACTTTATTATCATTATCATCATGCTCATATATCCATTCATCAACATCTTTTGTATTTAATATATTTACTCCTGTTATATTTAGATTACCTCCCATATTAATGTTGCCGAATCTATCAACATTTATAGGAAAGGTTTTATTTACCCAGTTTAATAAGTTATATGTGAGATAACTATTAGTGGCTATTGGTGCGGTTATGACTACATCAGAAAGTGTATCAATTGACCCAATTGTTGTATTCCTCCATTTACCATCTACATCATTATATGTTAAGTATTGACCGACCACTGGTGCGGATATGCTAGTGTCTATCAAATTGTATAAATTGGTTGGTGCGGATTGGAAGTATTAGGGCGGTGTTGAGTTGATGCTTTGACCTCGTCATTGTCCCTTACTCGTTGCTCTGTGTAGTATAAATTTTTTCCTTTTTTGATGTCAGTTGTTGATTTTAAAGCAAGACGTGTGTCAAAGCGGTTATCAGTCCAATAATAATTAAGTCCTTCTTTTAGGTCTATTGTTGATTTTAAAGCGAGCCGACCATCAAAGCGGTTATCAGTCCAATAATAATTAAGTCCTTCTTTTAGGTCTGTTGTTGATTTTAAAGCGAGACGTGCATCAAATCGCACATCAGTATAATAAGGATTTATTGGGTCGGCATCTTCTGGCACTCTGTCTGTATTTAAGCCTACTATGTTGGTATTGGTTAGGTCTAAATTTTTTATATCTAGACTATAAACAGCCAACTCATCAAGGCATAAGAGAGACTTATATTGAGACATTGAAAATATTAAGTAATTAAATATTTATTATTTATTAAAAAAAATACTAAGATTAATATATTTTTAGTATCTAAAATGCCGTCTCCCGAAGCAAGTCGTAAGAATTGGAGTAGTGCTGTGGAAGGAGTAAAAGCGAAAGCGAAACAACGAAAGATGGAACATGCTAAAAATGTTTTGGCACAATACAGAAATGCTGTAAAGCAAGAAGACGATGATATGGAGGAGCTAATAAAACAAATTGAAGAAAAGAAATTGGCTAAGGATATTATTAATGAACAAGATGATGATATCTCACAAGAGCAGAGTGAGAGTGAAGATGAGGTTGATTTCACTGATATCATTGCGGAAAAGATTGCTAAGATGAAAATCAAAAGAGCAAAAGCGGAAACTAAGAGAGAAAAGAAGAAGAGCAAGAAACCAGAGCCCGAGCCTGAGGAGAGTGAAGAAAGTGAAAGTGAGAGTAGTGAGGAAGAAGAACCGAAACAGAAGAAAGGGAAAGCTAAGAAGTCTAGCAGTGTGAGTGTAAAAGTATATAATCAATCTTCTGGTGCTGCTAAGAAATAAAAAAATGTCATGATGTTGAAAAATGTTTCTTAAAATTCTAGATGTTTTAAAATGTTTTTGTTTTTGAAGCAGTCAAAAACAAAGATTACGCTTTCGTCCTTCGCACTTTCGCTTATTCTAAAACATCGTAAAAAATAAATAGTTAGATATATACGATTTTCTAAAACATACGAGAGCGATAGCGAGAGTATGAATTTAGAAAATCATCAACTTGACAATAAACATATAATCATTAATGCGGAAGACACACCTACAGGAGAAGTAGTTAAAACAAAAGAAGAAGAAGCACTTGAAATTCACCACCAAAAGAAAAACCCGAAAATATGGAACAGGATATGGGTTGATAAATCATTAGACCAAGTTTTTCTTGACTTAGCAGATATGACTTTGATAAAAGATAAGAAAGGAAATAAGGGCTATGCTTGGATGCTTGTTTGGATTGATTGTCATAGCCGATATTTAATAATTATTCCATTAAAAATAAAACAACAAAAGAAGTTTATTATGCCGGCTTGAAATCAATCAAATATAAACCGAAATCAATTACTACCGACAGCGGGGGAGAATATAAAGGAGCGACACGAGAGTATTTTATTGAAAATGGAATTAAACATGATGTTGAAGTCGGCGACCATAGAGCACTTGCGGTTGTTGATAGAGTTATAAGAAGTATAAGGAGATGGCTTGACCTTTTATTTGAAACCAATCGTAATTTTGATGGGGTTAGTTATATTCAAGATTTAGTAGATGCTTATAATCATAAAGTTCATAGAGGAATTCAGGCTAAACCAGCGGATGTATTTTTCGGGAGAGACAAAAAAAAAGTAATAACAAGGGATAATTTAATTGACGAATTCAATAACATATGTAAATTGGATGGATTTAGTGCGGTGGCACACGGAACTTAACGAGTTCTGATTATTTTTTAGTAATTTTTTTTTTTTTTTTTTGTAGAGATCTAAATCAGATGATTGGCTTGCCATATTCAACTCAAAAATTAAATTTGAATTTGAAATATACGTAACGGTAATATTTTTGACTATTTTATAATGT
>WBZZ01001164.1:130000-152500 GCA_019918135.1 Paulinella micropora | reverse complement strand
GATAGCCCAGGACCCAGCAGACACCAGATTGTTATGGGTGGGGTTTCGAGGCAGCTCTAGCAACCGCGCTTGGTGTATGCACTTGCACATTCGGTGACGTCTTGCAAGAGGTTGCTGGGACTGCGGAATAACCTCGGCTTAGTGCAGTCTTGCCCTCAGGAGCTCCATCGGTGGCCCCGATCATCAGGCGAGAGACTGACACGGGGGGGTGGAGGACCTCGAACAAGGGTATTGGAGGCTTATGTCCGTTGAGGATATGCCATTAGCTGCATCAGTACGCCTCAGATATAGTATTATTATTATTATTATTATTATTATTATTATTATTATTATTATTATTATTATTGTTATTATAGTAGTAGTAGTAGTAGTAGTAGTAGTAGTAGTATAGTAGTAGTAGTAGAAGTAGTAGTAGTAGAAGTAGTAGTAGTACTAGTGGTAGTAGTACTCGTGGTAGTAGTAGTAGTAGTAGTAGTAGTAGTAGTAGTAAGAGTAGGAATAGTAGTAGTAGTAGTTATTATTATTATTATTATTATTATTATTATTATTATTATTATTATTATTAGTAGTAGTAGTAGTAGTAGTAGCATAGTAGTAGTAGTAGTGGTAGTAGTAGTAGTAGTAGTAGTAGTAGTAGTAGTAGTATAGTAGTAGTAGTAGTAGAAGTAGTAGTAGTACTAGTGGTAGTAGTACTAGTGGTAGTAGTACTCGTGGTAGTAGTAGTAGTAGTAGTAGTAGTAGTAGTAGTAGTAGTAGTAGTAGTAGTAGTAGCAGAAAAAGAGGATGACGACGACGACGACGACGACGACGAAGAAGAAGAAGAAGAAGAAGAAGAAGAAGAAGAAGAAGAAGAAGAAGAAGAAGAAGAAGAAGAAGAAGAAGAAGAAGAAGAAGAAGAAGAAGAAAAGAAAGAAGAAAAGAAAGAAGAAGAAGAAGAAGGAGAAAAAGAAGAAAAATAAGAAAAAGAAGAATAAGAAGAGAAGGAGAAGGAAGAAGAGAAGAGGAGAACGATAGACCTGCAGCTGGCTCTCTATTCATATTCGCTTTTCGCTAGATACACTCGTCCACGAGCACCTGTGCATTATTCACTCGTGCCTGCGCAAAGTCCACTCCTGCCTGCGCAGAATCCACTCCTGCCTGCGCAGAATCCACGCCTGCCTGCGCAGAATCCACGCCTGCCTGCGCAGAATATGCTCCTTTGACTGCCAATGGCATGTCAAACATCTGCTGCGCCCGTTTAATCAAATCTTTTGTCCCGGTCAAATCTTTTGTCCCGGTCGCCTCGGCCTTCTCGAGCTCTTTCTTGGCCTTCTCGAGCTCTTTCTTGGCCTTCTCGACCTTGGCCTCAGCCTCCTTGAGCTTTTTTTTTTTTGCCTTCTCGACCTTGGCCTCGGCCTCCTTTAGCTCTTTTTTTGCCTTCTTAAGCTCTTTCTTTCCTTCTTGCAATTTGCATCGGCCTCCTTGAGCTCTTTTTGAAACGCCTCGCGCTTGGGTAGGCGCTTTATGGTCGCACCCACAACTACGGGGTCTGGCTTGGGATCTGGTCCACCCCCAATTTGAAACTGGCCAAACTGCAGATGGAGCGGCAAGCCGGGAGACACACTGAAAGAGCTCCCCCTTTTGTTCGGCTGACCTTTGTCCGGCGCCTGTGCAAAGTGCTGCGACACCATCCAGCCGAAAGCGCTCACCAGCAAGACCCCGACAACGCCTGCCACAAACGCAACCAATACGCACACTCATAGACAGACAGCCGTACACATTTTGCCTAGCTATGCAAAAAAAAAGAAAGGACGTGCAGTCATGCCGATCCACGTTTTCTTAAGCATGTCCCTGTCACACTTGTTCCTAAGTATTCTGCCCTGCCTGCTGGCATACCTATGGCAACTTGCAGCAGGTTAAAGGCTGGGCGGGGCCAGGTTAGATGTCCTTTTTCCAGTGCCACGAAATCACAGTCAGACATGGCTCTCCAGAAACGCCGTCCTGCCCTTATGAGCTTGTGACCGACAGCGTCCTGCCCTTATGCGCTTGTGACCGACAGTGCCTGCACTTGGAAGCAGTGAGAGAGAGAGAGAGAGAGAGAGAGAGAGAGAGAGAGGAGAGAGAGAGAGAGCGAGTGTGAGAGAGAGAGAGAGAGAGGAGAGAGAGAATGAGCAAGAAATGAGCGGAATGAGCGAGAGAGAGAGAGAGAGAGAGCGAGTGTGAGAGAGAGAGAGAGAGCGCGCGCAAGAGAGAGAGAGAGAGAGAGAGAGAGAGAGAGAAAGTTTGTTAAATATCTGCTGTCTGTCCGTGTGTATAGGTGAATGTGGTCTGTACTTCGCTTGTGTTTGCGTTTCTTGAATCTCTTAGCGTGTGTAATCTGCGCATCTGTGTGTCTGTTAAATGTGTGTCTATCCGTGTGTGTGTGTGTGTGTGTGTGTTTGTGTGTTTGTGTGTGTGTGTGTGTGTTGTGTGTACTTCGCTCGTGTTTGCGTTTCTGAAATCTCTTCGTGTGTGAGATCTTGTGTGCATATATGCGTGTTTGTGTGCTGCTCTCTTGTGTTTCGTTTTGTTCGGGTCTTGTCTTCAATTTTGTTTTGCTTTCGCACCTAGTCTTAGTCTTTCTGGATTTTGCACTTTGTTCGCATTGTTGTTGCTCGTAGCAGTCCAACAGCAACTTCGTGCCCGGGACTTGGGTTTCGGACCCCTGTAGCACACTAGTGCCGTTCACAAAGTGCTTGTGCTGGATCTGGCAGCACAGCGCGTGTTCGAGCCTGTCCCACAACCTGCACGCCGCGATCGAGCAGCCGGCGGCTGGCTTAGGAATCAGTCCGCGTGCAAACGCGTGCTGCGCCAAGCTCTCTTTCAGAGCGCAGCGTCCAGCCGTCAGCGGGAGCGCAGCAGGCCGCTGAGGCCGAGGCGGAGCTGTCGTATGTGTGCGTATGTGTGTGTGAGCATGTATGTACGCACTCTTTTTTTTTAATTATTATTATTTTCAAGAACTGAGAGAGAGAGAGAGAGAGAGAGTAGGGTAGGGACGGGGGGCGCAGGGGGGCGCGGGGGGTTGGGAGGGGGGGGGGGGGGGAGAGAGAATGGTTGCCCTACTTTTTTGTTTCCTTTGTAATTACACGGTGTCCGATCGCACGCCCTCGTTCTCCGCTGATGGCACCGGACTTTCGGGCGCTACCAGCGGCGCCATCGGCGGCGCCGGCGCGGCCATGGGCGAGATCTCCTCCAGCAGCCCTTGCACTGCCTTGCTCCCGCCCACGATCGCCGCCGCGCTCTTTTCTTGTGCCCGCGCGAAGTTCAGGTTCTGCGCGGCGGTTGCGCTGTAAAAGGCCGCAGACTCCGAAAAGAAGTGCTGGACTACGCTTAGCGCCTCGCCGAACGCCTTGAGCTTCTTTTCCAGGCCGGCTGGTAACGATTCTGCGCGCGCGGATGACGACGACGAGGCCGCAGCCTCTGCCGCTTTTTCTGATTCCTGGCAACTCTCCACCTAGCACGGCGGGAGCCAGTTGGGATCCTTGGCCCGCTTGCGTACCACCTCCAGCAAACCCGACGGTAGAATGAAGCCCTTGGCCAGGCCCCTTTCGTCGTAGGCCCTGTTACCGCAGTGCTCGATAGCGGCTAGGTGCGGCAGCAAGTCGGCCGCCAGCCCGAGGCTTACGAACGTGGCCAGCCCGGTCTGCAAGGCGACGTGGGGCAGGCCATCCACGGTGCCCTTGCCCGCGGGGGCGCGCAGGGTCATCATGACGTACAGGGCCTCGTGGGAGGCGGTAATCAGCGGCTGGGGCGCCGAGCGATCGAAGGGGATAGCGGGCAGGACAATCAGCTGGCCAATATCGCCCACTGTCAGCTCGCTAAACACGTCGCGGCCCAGGCTGTGTACAGGCCTCACAACGCCTTGGAGGTGCCTACGCGCACTTGCTGCACGGCCTTGTCCTTGCCGAACACGCCGAGCGCCGCCAGGCTCTTGCTGTTCAGGGGCTTGCTCAGGCGCAGCCGCGCGCTCCAGCCCCAGTTGCCACGGCTCCGTGTACCAGTAGTCCCGGAGTTGTCGTTGTTGCCGTACAGCCCCGGCTCAGTCATGTAGAATTTTTGCTTGGCCTGCAACTGCTGGGGCAGGGCGCGCGAGTCGTGCCGTACCGACCAGACCGCCTTCAGCAGGGCGCTGTGCTCCGCAACCTTCACCGTCAGGGCGCCGGGCATCTTGATGAGCGACTCTATGTTGTGATTTTCCCAAGTGTTGATTTGTTGCCAGGCTTGCAGTGAAGCGGTGGCTTGTACTTCGGGGGCGCGTTTTTCTTCCGCTTCCTCCAACCCGACGTGGACGAAGAGCTGTCCCCCCTGGCGGGCTTCTCCTTCTTCATGGGCGTGGCGCCTTCTTCGGTCTTTCTTTTCTTGACGGTTCGATCTTCTTCCCCTTTCTCCTGCTTTTTCTTGTTCTTCTTCTTCTTGCTCTTCTTGCTCTTCTTGGACTTCTTGGCCTGGCCGGCGGGGCTTAGTTCGCGGCGCCCACGTTTCTTGGACAGAGACGCTTCCTCCTCACTCTTCTCCTCCTCTTCTTCGTCGTCCTCCGCGATAAACGACCCGTCGTCGCTCTCTTGTGATTCCTCCTCGCTGTCCAAGGACTCCTCCAAGTTGCTGCTCTCGTCGCTTCCCCCGCCGCTTCAGAATCCAATTACTTCCTCATGGTTGTGTGCGGGTGTGCAGCTGCAAACAAAGAAAAAAAATGCGCACGCACGAAATATGTCCGGGAACTGCTCAAGAGGAGCACGAGGGAGAAGTACAGCTCGGGGGGCGCCGGGGGGGGGGGGGGGGTGGGGAGGGGAATTTTGTGCGTGCGTGTGTGTATGTTGTGTGTTGGGGGATAGGATAAGGGGGGAGGCGAGGCACGCACTGCAAAGTGTCGATTCTAAAGGTGCAGGCGTGTCTCTCTTGCTCTTTCTCTCTCTCTCTCTCCCTTGCGCCTTCTCAGCTGTAGGTGGGGGGGGCGGGGGGCCGCTGGGGGTTGGGGGCCTGGTTTGCGCTGTGCTTGTGGAAATAGTACGTGCAGGCCCCCCCCTCTCGGGGGTCCCCCCCGGCGGCCCCCCCCCCCCCCCACTCTCTCTCTCTCTCTCTACCCTTCTCGTGCAGGAGGCCACTGGAAAGCGAGGGGGGGGGCAGGGAAGAAGGAATATGTCGGGGCAAAGTTTTAGGGGTGCTCGGGAACAAGCTGCTTTATGGGGAGGGGAATTCGTTCTCTTTCACCGGACCTACCACCCTCCCACCCCAAGCCTCTCCACCCCCCCCCCCCCCCCACTCCCCCGCCGCACCTGCGCTAGCTGTCAAAAATTTCTTTTGTATTTTCTTTGTTGTTGTTAGCGGTCTGGCCTACTTTTTTTTTAGGCAGGCGCTCTTTGGGCCGGCGCTGCTCTTCCCGCCCCACCCTTCGTCACCTCTCACACACGCACTAAAGAAGGGAGAGCAAACAAAACACATTTGCACAGCGTGCCGTGAATCACAACACGTACCCTTTTGCTCAGCTCTGCATCGCAAAGCTATTCGAAGCAACAACGTAAAAAAAAAAAATTAAAAAAATGTTTATTTTGCTTTTGACAATTGAACCAGCAACAAACAAGTACAAGGGAAGGGGGGTACACAAATTGCCACACACAATGTCGGAGCACAAGGAATTCCAGCTTGCCCAGGCGTTGGTTTGGGGCCTGGCACACTATCTGGCACAGCGGGGCCTGGGCCAGGAAGAGGCACTGGAGGCCGAGAGGGACCTGGCAGAGCTCGCGTCGGCCGCGCTAGAAGTCACGAGCGGGCCCTTGCACAGCATGTTGCAGAACCTGGCTGACAAAGCCAACGCGGTAGTCGTGGGGGGCGAGGCCGAAACCTCGTTCGTCGACACTTGTGGCACCTGCGGCTGCCTCGTGGTGTCGGAAACGGACCACGAACTCCTGAGTTCGCGCCGGCGCGTTTTCTGGGTCGTGCCCGCGGCATCCCGCCTAGACGTGGCGAACAGGCACGCGTATTCAAATAAACTGCAGTGCCGGCTCAACGGGAAGAAGAATGTAGCGTCCAAGTAAAAAAAAAAAAAAAGAAAAAAAAAAAGAAAAAAAAAAAAAAAAAAAAAAAAAAAAAAGCTAACATCATAGTGTTAAAAGTATTTTGTTCCTAGCTTTGCATGCTTCGCAAAAAAAAATCGAACGCAGAGCGTGAATAAAAACAAAGTAACGAACGACTTTTCTTTTTTTTGTAGTAAATATCTTTATTGTCATAGCAAACGTCTAGTCTTGGCTGCCAATCTTTTTTGCTCTGTTGTTTTGGTGTGAGAAAGAAAAAGCAAATAGCTTGTGTATGTGGAACTAGGGAAATTCCTCTGCTCTCATCCCTAGAGAGCCTGCCGCCCGTTTCATAAAATGTTGAGTGCACAGGGGATCGCCAACAGTGGTTGGTGGCTTTGGAGTTGGTTCATTCCTTTGCTGTTTATCAAGTCTCTCTGAGTTTTGACTTTGTCCAGTCCTTTGATGGCCACAAGAAGAAGCAACCGGGCAGTTGCAATCGGCCTTGTCGAGCTCTCGTATAAAATGTAATTTGTTGAGTTTGTTTACCAGTTCCAATGTCTCCGGGCGCTGCTCGCCTCTCAACGAGATTAGGTTTGAAGAAAACAAACGTTTTTCTTCGAGGTACTCCAGTTTTATTGTGTCTTTGTTGTTGTCACCTATGTACAGGACATCTGCAACTATTTAATAGCTGGGGAGAATTTCGTACACCAGTTTATAGTAGGAGTTGCGGAACAGTTCTTCGGGTTATGGGCGTTGAGCTGGCCCTGACGTTCAGCGAGCCTTTTCTTTACTGTGTCCAGTTTGGTTAGGGGACAAACGATGTAAATAGTGTACTTTTTCTGTCTGGCCAGTGAGCAGACCCACAAGAGGCCTTGCAGTGCGTTCCAGTCCCTGCAGTACACACCTGTAGTTTCTAACATGATCCCTGCGCAGAGTTCCATAGCCGCCTGCATCATGGTATCATTCAGCTCATCCAGACCTTGTGTTTCTTTGCGGGTTGCAAAATATGCTTGCGTCCTCTTGCGCGTAACATAATCGCTAAATACTGCTGATTTTGCAAACTTAAAATCTCCTTGCCGCTTTTTCTCTAATTCTGCTTCGATTTGGATCCAGCTCTGCACTTCCCCACTGTGCATCTTGACCAGGTGATCGATGTTGCAGACCTTTGGATTAGCGAGATAGTTATATCTTCCTAATACATTTGTAAGAAACTGTTCGAGTACTTTGGACTTGCAAACTCCTGTGTCAAGATTTTGTTACCTTTTTGCAGCTTTTCGAATCGGCGATGTGCGAAAGCATGTTGACCAGCTGCTGCGAGTGTTTTGTTTCTGTCGCGGCAGTGTTTTGAGCTTGCATTCTTTTTTCTTTGGCTTAAAGATTTTTTTTTTCTTTACAATCTTTGCCCTGCGCATCTTTTTTTTCCCTTCTCCTTTTAGGAAGCTCCCTCTCGCCACTCCCGCGCTCCCCCCCCTTTGTCTTCTCCCTTCTATCTTTTCCCACTGCAACAATGAACGTGCACCCTGGCTAGCCACTCGCACCAGTCCGGCCGTGTCTGTGTGAGTACGAGTGTCCGGACGCAGTCGATCGCTTGCAGTTGCCAGAACGCGGACCACCACACGCGCTGCGCCGCCCGCCCCGACAGTGTCCAGTCGATAATATCGCTCTGACAGCCTGCCTCCGCCTGCAGCAGGTGTTCCCACGTGAAGGCGCCCTCGACTGTCCTGGGCAGCGGCCAGCTGGGAAACGCGATTGGCCGCCTTCGGGCGCCGAGTCTCTCCTGGCGCACTGCAGCCGCGACAATGCGCCGGCCGCCGGCAGAGTGCGGGAGTCGGCGCCAAGCCCGAGGGCCCGCACCAATTGCAGCGCGCGCTCGGTAGCCGGGCCCGCTTGGTCCAGCCACAGCGTCAGGTTGTAGGCGTTTCGGCTGAGGCGCGCGCCCGCGACGCGCGCGCGCAGCCACAGGAGTGCCAGACGAGCGTCGCGGCGTTCGGTTGTTACGGCGCAGCGCGCTGTGGGCTGGACCAGCCGCTCGTACAACCAGCGGCGGCAGGCGCCCTTGTCTGCGACGCGCGCTGCTACTTGTTTGGCCGAGACCGCTGGCGCCCCCCGGCCCTCCCCGGGCGCCCCCTCGAGGGAGCTCGCTAGGCGCAACCAGAAGCGAAACTGCGATGCAGCGGCCAGCTCGAGCTGCCCGTCCCCGTCCAGCCAGCCGGCCCGCTGCCAGACAGTTCGCAGTGCCACGAGCAGCGGGGTGTCCGGCAGCTTTCTGCGGGGAAGGTGCGGGCCGCGGCAGCACGCCACGAGTAGCGCTAGCTCGAACAGCGCGTCCACGTCCCGCGCCATGGCGGCCGACAGTTCCTGGTACCACGAAAGATGTTGGGCGAACCAGCGCGCGTCGGCCGCGAAATCGTCCTTCCCGGCGGCCGGCTGCCGCGCGCGGCAGTCCGCCGCCGCCGCGGGCTCCCACGCGCGGGGCTCCCCCAACCAAGGGAGCGCCGTCTGTGCGCACCAGCCGCAGCTCGGCGACAGCGCGCCGCGCACGAGGTTGGGCACCAAACAGCTGCTGCTGCTGCTGCTGCTGTCGGTGATGGCTACTGGCGCCGGCGCGGGCTGGCGGAGCCAGTCTAGCGCTGTGTCGAGCGCCGAGGGCCTAGCTGTTTCGGCCCACGGCAGTCCAGCTGCTACCGACAGCGCTTGGCACAGCTCCCACTCTGCGGATGCTGAAGTGGCTACGGACGACGGCGAAGCCTCTGCTGGCACCGGAGAGCTGGCGTGCCACAGCAGCCACGGCACGGCCCAGGCGGGCGTCTCTGTGGCGCGCGACGCCAGCAGCCGGAACTGCGCCAGGCGGTGCAGCACGGTGTCCTTGAGGTCATTGGAAATCACCATTGTCGGGCGCGGCGGCGTTGTCACCGCCAACGCCGCGCAGGCAGTTAGCGCTAGCTGCACCCACTCGCGCGGCGGGAGCAGGCAGGTGCAGGGGTTGGAGGTGCACGGGCGAGCAAGCAGCCACAGCAACAGCACGGTCGCGAGCTGCGCGGCCGGCTGTGCTTGGCTGCCGCAGACGTCCAGCAACGCCTCGGCCAAGCACAAGTGCCCGCTGCCGAGCCCACTAGCAGTCTGGAACACGCCGCACCCCAGCAGCGCGCTGGCCAGTCGCAGCCGCTCCTCGAGCTGAGCGCCGCTCGTAATGTGCGGGCCGTTTCGTCGCTGCCCGCGTTCCCGTCGGCGATCGTACTAGTCACACAGCCAGTGGCTGCTCGGATGGGCGCGGGCGCGAAGATTGTAATTTCAACTACGTCGTGCCCGAACAATCTGTGCCTGGCGCTGTCCACGCTGAAACAACGTGTGCCGATCTCCTGCAGCTGCTGCGACTGCATTTTCGCCCTGAGCAGCGCCAAGCGCGACGCAAAGTCCGTGACGAACCACTGGTTCGGCTTGCCTAGCGAGAACAGCATCCACCGCGGGGAGTGCATGGAGGGGCGCTTCTGCACACAAGAGTGAGAACAGCAAAAGAAAAAAGAAAAGGTAAAGAAAAAAAATGTTTTTTTGCAAAGCAAGTGTAATACACCAGATGCACACACATACTTATAGCGAAGAAAGAGTAAAAAAAGAAAATGAAGTAGGGAAAGGGACGGTGTGGCGGGAGGGGGGGGGGGGGGGAAAGCTACGGACGGCGGAAGGGGAGAGAGAGGAAGTTTGGGATGCAAACGCTGTCGCGAGATACTGCACACAAGGGGGGGGGGCCGCGCGACGGCCCCCCCCCCCTCCCCATCTTTCTCAGTTTTTCCGTGATTCACGCCGGCCTGCATCTTCGTGCCCGGACCCGGGCCGCCCTTGCCGAAGTTGGCTGTCATCGACTCTGCGAGTGTCTGCTGCTTGCAGGAGCACCACGAGGGGCCAACATCCATTGCCAGCGCGCGAGAAGTCATGGCTGCCCTCAGGGCGTCGCGGCTGGTAGTCTGGGCCGGCGGGGGCCCGGCGGCGGCAGTCGACCTGCTGTACCGGCTGGACTTTGGCAGAGTAGTGCTGGACGGCGACTGCCCGCCGGCGCCACCGGGCGCGTGGGGCGCGCGGCGGCACAGGCTCGCATACTCGCCGTGCAACGCCATCTGCCGCGCGCAGCCCTGGACACAGTTCCGGGCTTCGCCGCTACACCTGTGGGGCTCGCTGCACGTGTCGTACCGCCTGCTTTCTGGCAAGGGCTCCCGGTCGCTGCTGGCCAGGTTCGTGCGCCTGCAAACAACCGGCCCACCCCGCCACCGCGGAGTCCTCCCGTGCGCCGTGCGCGCGCTGTGGCGCGGCCGTTTCTGGGGCGCCGTGCCGCAGCGGGGCCGGTGCGAAGAAGACCAACACAACGCGCTGCGCCGGGGGTGGCTCGTGGCGCGGGACGACCGCTTGTGGCGCACGCCCGCGCTGTACAATATGTGCCTGTTGGAGCTAGGCAGGGCCGCGCGCCTCAATGGAGGGCTGAGGCTGGCGGCGCGCACGTGCGTGGTGCTAGTACGTTCGCCGCAGGAGGAGGAGGAGTCGCGGAAGATGCCTGTGCCGCCCGCGGCGGCCAAGCGGCTGCTGCTCGTCTGCGAGGTAGAGGTAGGGGATTGTGCCAGGCTCCGCTGGTGGCAGGCGGAGCCCGACACGGCCCAGCTGGCACGCTACCTGCTGCTGCACCTGGTGCTAGAGCCGCCGCTGCAGCCCGGCTGCGGGTAGCTGCGCCTGGCGTGGATGGCCTTGCCGCCAGCGCTGCGCGCTGGGCTGCCGGTACCCGCGCACGGCCAAGTGTCCCAGCTGGAGGTCTGGCACGTCTAACAACCGGCCGGCGGTGCCTAAAAAAAAAATATTGCTTTAATAAGAAGCAGTAAAAATTTTAGTTGGGCAGGGAGGGAGGAGGGTTGAGAGTGCAATAGAGAGTCGATTTCAAGACCAACACGAACAAAAAAAACTGCAAAAAGAAGAAAACCAAAGGCGAGGATTATGGATTTATTTTAACAAGTCTCAGTTGCTGAGGCCTTGGTTGTTCAGTGACGACGTTTCCCGCGACCGGCCGTAAATAGCAGCTTGCAAACTGAAGGTCGTCTACTTGAGGAGAAGAAGCAGTTGTCGTGTCAAGCAGAACTTCCTCAACGGAACGAACTGCGGCCATGCTAGATATTTTTGGGAGAGGCAGGCACGCGCTAACAAGAGTGTTCCGGAAATCAGATTGATAGAAACACAGCCGTGTGCTTTCCTGGGCGTTTGTTTGCAGCAGGTCGATCCGTGCTATGCGTAGCCTGTTAATCTCAATGCTGGCCAAACATTTTGCATCGCCAGTCACAACCAGGTGCTTGACATCCACTAAGGCCTCTGGCACATCGCCCTGGATGACAAGCCGGTTCTGTGCTTTTTGACCTAGGCCCACCTGTAGGATTCCCGCAATCTTGGTCCTAAGGTAGACCGAGGCCTTGGTAGACACGTTGCAAAACTTGACATTGATCAGGTCACTTGGTACTGACGATAAAAATACTTCGGCCCCGTAACCATGTTTGTCGGCGTCCCGGCGCTGAAGCGTGACGAGCCTTAAATGAGGGTTTTCCACAAGTTCAACGGTCAAGTAGTCTTCTGCTGTGCGGCTGACCACCCGCAGCGATTGAAGGTTTCAGCATAGCTCCACAATCACCGTCTCGCCGGCGATCATCAAGGTGCCCTTGCCCCAAAATTCAGAGCACTTGAACTTCAGCTAAGGCACACAAAGCCTGCCCGCCTCCTCTGGCATTTCATCTTGTGCCAGAAGCCAATTTACGTCGTAGAAGGCTATGGACGAAAGGTTAGTCATTGCTGGCCGCAATTCATCTACCAGTTTCTTAGACGACGTCATCATTCCGCCCCTGAACTGAACAATCTTGTTCTTCAGTGCGCTAGCGTCAAGCTCCATGTCCTCAATATTGTCACGAGCGAACACGGCGACTCGGTGTACTACTGTGGGGCTAAACAGCCGAGGTTCGGGTTGGTGACGACGAACCCGTTCCATTTCTTGGAAGACTCACTGGGCTAGGGCGGCCCCACATTTGTGCCGAACTTGCCGGAACAAACGCAGGACTGGCTCCAGATCCTTCCACTTTGCTAGAACTGGGATGGTCTTTGTTTCTTTTTTTTCCGAGAAGCCGAGCCAGCCGCGGATCCTGTTCTGGCAAAGGTCGAGCACCAGAGCCCGGTCGCCGCTACAATACCTGAACAGAACGATGGCCAGCAAGATCTGCAGCATCTCGGGGCTGCTTGGACAGTCATCGCTCACTGCCACTTGTTCTAATTGATGATAAATTAGCAGCTGGATGTCTGGGGAACTGAACAGGCAAGTCAAGGCACTGTAGTCTCCTTTTTTTTCCTGGCGCGACATCAACAGCCTAATCCCGGTTAGGCACACATAAAATAGGTTGGGCGAGCTGTCGTATTTATCAGGCGACCAATCCTTGACGTTTGCGAGGCTTTGGCATCCATTTTTCTCTGTTTCGCTCAGTAAGTCTTTCCATTCCCACTCCAGCAGCGGGGCGCACAGCGTCTGCACCTGGAGCTTGCTCATCTGTTCTTTTGTTTCTTGACCAAAAGACCAAGATATCTATCTAGTTGTTGGTGTGAAATCTAGCTCCGGTTTTAGGCACAGATACTGCCCTTTTTTATTATTGGCACGGTGGTTTTTCGTTTACGATGATAAAAGAAGGAGGATGGTAATTCTTTTCATTTTTTTTTGTTGTTGAGGGCGATGGCAGCGCAAATCTTGGGCTGAGATAAGGTCGGCGGGTGGGAGAAAGAATTTTTTTTTAGCATCAGCAACGGAACAGAAGAGATGATTAAAAAACAGAATGCAGGAAGCCGCAGGAATCAAAAGTTAAGAGTGAGACAAATTCTTTTTTTTTTAACCTTCTCTCCCCCCCCCCCTCCCTCCTCTCTTGGCTTCTCTCTTGCTAACTCCTCGCCCCCCCCCCCCGTCCTCGAAACAGAAGGGTGCCAAACAATTCAGCAGGATTGTCATCTCAAGCCCACCTTTACCTACACCGTTTCCCAAACGCACGGGACCCCCCCACCCCCACCACCTCTCCCTTCCCTCCTCCCACTTTTCACCAAAAAAAAAATTGTTTTCTTTGTTTTCTAACAAAACAAAATGGCCTCATCCCCTGGCACCTCACCCTCTCCATGGCCTCATCCCCGGGTGTGGCTGCTGGATGGCTGGTGCATAGACACTGCGGCGCAGGGTCAGGTCCTGTTGCGGCTCACGCAGGAAGAAGCGCGTGAAGAAGCCAAGGCCGCCCGGCCGGAACAAGTCTGGGTGGTGCTGTACAACGTAGCCGTCAGGTTCGACCGGCACCTGGAAGTCGCCGATCTGCTGGACTCGATGTGCATGACCCCCCCGCGCCGCCACGACGACGACGACGTCGAGACGCGCGGGGAAGACTGCCCCGTGCTGGAGCAAGGACTCCTCAACGCCAACGAAGCGTTGCTGCGGGAGGCCTCTCTGGAGGGCCCCCACGTGTACCTCTGGACAATGCCGCCGCCACGGGCCGAGTGCGACAGCGTGGGCTGCGTCGTGGGCGACGTGAGCTTCTTGCGCAGTTCTTCCGCAGTGCGGACGTCCCTGTCCGAGCACCCGCTAGTGGACAAGGGCTGGGCGCTGCCGCTCGCCGTTTTCCCGCTGCACGTGAGTTCGCGGGGCCGGCTGCGGCAGCTGCTCGGCGCCGACGAGGTCGTGGCCGACAGCGAACCGCTGCTGCAGCACGGCGCACGCTCGACGCTCGACAGCTACCAGTAAAAAAGAACATTTATCGTCCTGCTTTCACCCGGCTCTGCCCCGCTCGCTCCCTCCCCTGCCCCCGCTAATTCTTTTTTTTTTCTTACTCTGCCTGATTTTTTTCAATGGGGTTGCAAAATAAAAAGAAAAACTTACACTATTTGTATTGTTTCTCGCACGTAAACGTAGAGTTCGATTGTTGCCTTGGACAGCAGTACTACGCTTTCCTGACCTGGGTGGAGACGGCGCGTAGCCATAAGAAAAGGCGTTCGGGACGTAATCTTTTCGGCCATGTTGAATTTGTTGCTGAAGACATCCACAAATCTCGAGACTAGGTCTTTATCAGAGAAACTAAATTCACAGACGACTAGCCCGACAGTGGTAATCTCGCTGATAGTTTGTGCAATTGTAGTCCATGTTTCATGTGGTACTGATGGCACAGTCCAAGACAGCCTGGCTGTTTTGCAATTACAGATTTGTTTTTTTGTCCATTCTTGCAAGTCTTTTTCCCTTTCTGCGTCAGTTATCGCTGCAGAGCTGAAGTTCGATGCAGGTTTGCCAAGCTTGTATAAATCAGTTTTTCCTGACACCTTGGAGGAAGAGGCCATTTTGAGTACTGTGTATTGCTCTTCTTTTCCGTTTTTGGGCAGCATAGACAGCTCGTACTGGCGAAGGAATTGCCGGTCCTGCACCGTCAGGGGCGATCGTTCATATTTTAGAAAAAGGCCCTGCTGGTCGACTTTATTAGGGAAGAGCAGGATTAGTCCTGCCGAAAGCGGAGTGCCAACTGCACCGGAAAACAGCATGGTCTGGGCTGTAAGCAGGAGTTTGGTCTTGATTGCAGCGGGCAACTGTATGGGATGCGGCCCCCGGACTATTTGATCCAGTGCCAGGGCCCTTACTATGTTCTCGAAAGGCTTGGACGCCACATTCCAATCTTGCAGAAAAGACGATGGCTTGCAGACCGAGGCCCACGTGTCTGCGGGATGTTTGTGTAACACTTGGAAGGCAGGCTCCGTAGGCCGTGTGCACAGCGCCTGCCGGACCTTAGCCCAGCAAGATTCAAACAATCCTTTTTCCCTTTGATTTGCATGGTAGCAAAGCCCCTCCAGCGCCATAACACGAAAGCCATTTCGCACTCTTCCTGCAGAGCGGCGTCGGGAGAAACACTCATCGAAGGTTGCTCAATGTTACCTGTAGACTTTAGAACCTTCTTCAGCTGTTCGTAGAGAAAGCCGCGCTTTCCGGCCGAGGGCGCCGCTGCAAGTACAGGTTTCGACTGACCTGGGGTAGCTCTGCGCACTTTCCCTTTTTTCGTACGCAGTCGTTCTCTTAAGGCCTTCTGCTGCTGCATCTGGCTGACAGCCTGTTGCTTCTTTGCGACTTCGTCTTTTTGTTGCAGAAGAGAAACGGCTGCGTTTTCCAAGGCTTGCAATTTCTGCTGCGAACCAGGATCGATTATGATTTTTTTAAGAGCATCCAGGATCTGTGTGGTTCTAGCCTCGTCCACTGATGCCCTTGCACCCAAGTCAGTTATTACTTCCTGTAACGCTGCTGCCGGAAAGACATCTCCTCCTAGTTCGGCTACATGAAATGTACCAGACGGCATTGGAATATTCCATGCTTCGTTTAGTGCCTGTTTGAGGTCGTCTTCTGTTTCAGCTAGCCCGTCTTCTAGATCATGGAGCTCCTGGATCATGTAATCGTCTGCTGCGGGTGGACCTACGCCATTGTTGGACAGCCGGATCCCCGTGAAAACTGTGCCCTGATGGTTGGCAACTTCTTCCTTCCTCGGACGTGTCGATATCTGCTATATCCGACGTTCCGTCGTTATTCTGCGCCACCTGGGCAATTCTCAAGGCCTGTTCCTGATGTGGTGGACGTTGATAAGTGCCTCCTGGATTTGCCTCCTCGGCGAGGCCCTCGACCACACTCGCGTCGTCATAAGATACATGCTCAGAAGTCGGTTGTCCAATCGCGTCAGTGGCAGGTCGTGACTGCTCCGCGTGGGATCCTGGGTCCGGCGCACGAGGGCGATGAGATGATGTACGTGGAGCACTGGCTGCTTGCTTTGTCGCGTCGTCAGATAGCAGATGATTAGAAGCCGATCGTCAAACCGCGTTCGTTACACGTGGTTGTTTTTTCGCGCGGAGTCTTGTGGTCGCTGCACCAACGCCATCGGCCGATACACCATCCCCGCCGAAACTTGGCGTGCCTTGATCAAACAAGGCGAAAAGGCCGCGAGACTGTCTACCGGCTCCGTTTTGACCATTTGCTAATTGTTCTTCAGCGTCTTTGTTTTCGTCTTCTTGCTCCATCGTTGTTTTCGTCTTCTTGCTCCTCGTCCTGCTCTTCGTCGTGCTCTTCGTCGTGCTCTTCCTCGTGCTCTTCGTCCTGCTCTTCGAAATTTTCTATCGCCTTGATCATCCCGAGATGGTTTTCTCTGAAACCTTACGCCCTGTCTGAAGCTCGCGGGGCCTTCTGCCTTGTATTGTTGTCAGGCATTTCATTCTCGTTAGAAACCCACCAAATATCCCGATCGTATATTGGCTGTTTCTGCTCCTGTGTCGCAGCGAAACTTTGGCACTGTCGAGAACCCGCGCTGCCTACCCTCGGTTGTGGCCGCGGCGGTTGTTGTGATGGCTTAGGCAGCACGGCCCCTCCGCTCGACCGTGCGCCGCCCACAGCCGGCTGTTTCCATTCCTCTGCTACTGCTGTTAGTTTGGGCCACCTCAACAACGGAGTGTTCGTGACAATCCAGAACACGTTGTACACATCAGCACTAAGAACGACGATGCCTGCGATCGCAGATTGCTTGCCGGTAAGACAAATAAGCGATGACCTTGCTCGTGACCTCAAGCAGGGTCAGCACCAGTTCCCAATTTGCCACTTTGGTCTGCAGCGCGCGCTTCGACTCGGGACTCTGACACTGAGTCAGTAGAGCCATCTCCTCTCGGAAGTGTTCGGCCCACCATCAGTCGACGTGACCGACCGAGGAGGACCTCCACATCGCCCCCTGCGGCAAATGTATCCCCGTTTGTCGGACGCGGCGCCTTGGACGAATACAAGGGACTCGTGGGATTCTCAGCACGGCCAATGACACCGAGTGCCCGAGCCCAAATCGGAGATCCCTTCCAACTCTGACGAACCGAACTTCTTACCCCAGTAGCCACCTTACGCATGGGCCCGGCCCCACCCACCACGTACCAATCGGTCAGGCCGGAACCAGACGTATGGCTACATCCGGATGTAGACCCTGCACCCGAAGAAGAAGATGCCCCTACCACGGACGAGAACTTGTGGATCGTCAAGGAAGTTTATGCGAACTTCTTCCCGACCATGGGATCTGTTTGCTTCGCTGGTACATACCCCAGGTGCCCACACCTTGGTTATTGGGTCCCAGAACAAATGCTCACCAGCCAAGGACTATGGCCCGACAACATCATCCCACATAAAGCCAGAGGATGGGACTACCCTCGAGTGGAACGATCGTTGCTGCGCGGCAGATGACGCCCGTGGGACCTACCGAATCCCGCCACCAGAGGGTTGCCGTCTGCGTTACCAAGGTCGGCCTGAGTCCGAGGGAGCCAATTATCGGTCGAAATGGCGACGCGAAAGCTGGATCAGACATGGACAGTGCACGATTGACCAATGGGGCAGGTGGGCGTGATGCCAGGATGGATGCTAGCGATGGATGCTAGCGATGGATGCGGGTTACGCCGGGGCAGGGGTGTCGCTCCACTTGCTAGGCTTCCAGGGCGGGCAAACGGATCGACAGGGGCGGTCGAAGGTACCCTACTGATGGGGGGCAATGTTGTTGCACCTACGGGCATCGCAACTGGGGTAAAGGCCAACGGTGGAGTGACTACAGGGGGCGATGTTGCAGCAGGTGACGGTGCAGCTGGAGCAGTGGGGCTCGTTGACGAGTTGGTCGGCGGCATAGGTCCCAAAGGAATACTTCCCAGGGCTGCTGCTGGAGTCGTACCAATCAGGGATGATGGGGGCACGGTAACAGGAGTGCTTGCAGGGGTTGGAAGTACCAATCCAGGAAGTGATCCAGGTGCTCCAGGCAATGAAGTCGAAGTAGGTAAATGATTAACAAATACCTCTAGAGGAATGAAGGTACCCAATTGATTCCAAAGGGCTTCGTGTTGAGCTGCAGAGCCTGTAGGTCCCAGGTACTCCTGGTAAATGTCGTGGACTGTCACGTTGGGGTTACACATCAGCTTGAGGGATGGTGTCGGTACCAATCGTAGGTCAAGAAATTGGTTTGCTGGTCTTTTATTGCTTGGAGTAAAATGTTCCTGTACTCACCAGAGTAATTGGTGAATAAATCCTCTCGAAACCGCGTTGATTGCGTCCAAGAGAGGTCCGTAGTAAGAGGAGTAGACTTCCCTTCCTCTACTTCTTTCAGGAACTTTTTCTCCGAAGCAGAAGACCATGGTAGATGCCCAGGATGGTAAAGGGGTCCAAGCATTTCCTCTTGTGCTCCCGAAGACGCGACAGGGGATCGTCGTGGCGCGAGTTGGCGAACATTCCACGTCACCAGGGGTAGGCCAGGCAGTGTGGGTACACTTGTAGAGCACGATGAGCAGCAAAGAATATGATCTTGCTGGGTGATAAGGGGGTGACCCTAATACAAACAAAACCAGACACATACTGTGTTGGTTGTATGCAGTGTAGGAGAACAGAGAGACGACACAAAAATGCAAAGACAGGTGAACGATCTGTCTCACATATGTCGTTTTTGCTGACCTCTGATCTCCCACGTTCGTTGAGTAGTACCTTCCTTGTAGGAGGTGCTTTCAAATCGATCTGTCGACAGAGCACACAAAACTCGTGCGTGCAGTTTCCATTTGAAAGGAAAATTCGAATTGTGAGTTTGGATACAACCCCAAGGGATAAATACACAACGAACTCTTATTAAAAGTCTCTATGGCTGCAAACAGCCCTAACTCCTAAGCGTAGGTGAAATACCAGTAAATAGCTGAGAGGTCACTTCGTTTATTTACGTAGATTTCTACTGGTTTGCAGACTTGGTTTGCAAAGTACGATCTTGGTTGAACGTAGATTGTGAGTTGGTATTGGATGACACTTGAAGATGAATGGCAAATGCGCAATATACTTGAAGGAGGGCTTCAAGTCCAAGTTATTTGATGTTTAAGTGGAAGTCCTAGATTTTCATTAGGGAAATCTCTCTAAGTCATTGATGTAAAAACCTAGATGTGCGGCAAAAATGATTTTTCTGTTCTCTTGACTGTGTTCCCCAAAATTTACCGTAAATTGTGGTTTTCGGAAAATCGTGGAAAAATGCAATGGAGAAAGGGAAAATGGTAATTGCTGTAAAAACTTTGATTAAATCGTTTGAAGTCATTCCTGGACGAAATCGAAAGCTAGTTAGTGAAGTCGAAACGTCGTGCAGAGGAGAATCTAACGGATCGGTCAAAAACAGTAAAATGTCAACGGTAGTGGTTTTGGCCGGTCGTTAAAGTGCTCAGTCTGATACTGACTACAAACAACGACTGGAAAGAAGAAATGAAGGGATGAAAAGCATGACAGCATTGTTTGTGCAGGAACTCGTGAGTCAAGATTGAAGAAGGATAGCTTTGAAACCTGTCAAGTTGTAAAAAACCAACCGGTGAGGTGCCGCGCCAATGGAAAGCGAACCCTTCCCATATGACAAACTCAAAATCCGATGCATGAATTTCCATGAAACAAAAATATGTCATATTTTTGAAGTTTAATGATTACAAAAACTCGTAGCGATTACCGGTTGGCAACTATGAATGAAGCTAAAGAATACTCAAAACCCTAAATCTGAACCGAAGACCGGAACAACCATCATCAAAGCTGTCAATCACGATAAGGGAGAGCTGAGTCCAAGTAACTTAAACAAAACTTGAAAAAGGTCAACTGGCACCCTTTCACTGAAGTTCTGTTTGGATTTTCAAGGTGTCAAAACCCTAAGAAAATCAAAGTGAGAAAAACATGAGAACTTCAGCTTTTCGTGAACCTCACTAAAAGCAAAAGCCAGCTGGCAAACCCCGTTCAACTTTTGTTAGCGATTCCAGACGAGTGTAACCGCCGGGAACAGCTACTCTGATATTTAATCATAAGTCGTCACTGAACTGTAGAGTGGCAGCCTGAGACCAAGCATAAGATTCTCAGTCAAGTAACGACCAGCCGGACGACACTCAATGTCACTATGTATTGTGCGGGCCGGCCGACAGATCGCGGGGAGCAGCAGAAGTGCCAAGGACGTGGCCGCGTAATTGGAACGTTTCCCCACCCAGAACTAAAAATTCTAGTGCTTGACATAACTTGAAGGGCATCTCAACGCAGCGAAAAAAAGAGAGGCCGGGAGCGTCACGAGTTCAAATAATAACTCAAGTGCTGGACACAGAGGGGAATCTAAAAGAAGCAGGCCAGCGCAAGAAAAGGTTGAACAGAGTGGTTTACCTTGACAGCATCTCGATAGAGTTTGTGAACTTCCAGTTTAACGTGACCTGTCGAGTATTGTGGTTGAGTCAGTCGTTCGACAGTCGTTTTTTATCATGTAAATTCCTTTCTTCTGAGTCAGGAAAAAAAAGGGAGTATTGTGGTTAAGTCAGTTCGTTTTTTATCATTATATAAATTCCTTTCTTCCTGAGCTTAGTAAGCGTTGACCTATCAGTCTTTCATATTACAATATTGCCACGGTAATACTAGGCTGGAATGTCACCGTCAGTTGCCGGCAGTTCAATGATGATGACTCAGTCCGCACTGGATTCAAGCCTCTGTCAACTGATAGAATTTGCGCTACTAGTACCTCAACCCGGCCGCACAAGCCAAGAGGCTGCGGCGGATCGTGCTGATGTCAACCTAAGGTCAGCAACTAGTTGCATTAGGACTCGACTCCGACCGGTGGCAGCAGCTTGACGTGAACTAAGCCCGATCCGACTCGTACCACCAATTAATACGGACGAGGTCTTTGTAACTTGAATTGTCTTTTACGCAAACACTGTATCTAAGTAATTTTCTTTTATGCAAATACTGTAATAAGAAAATACTTGCCACTTGAAGGGATGAATTAGAAGCATATAACATGTTATATTACTAATGATGCGAGAAAAATAAATTATGAATTTTTCGATACTCCATAAAACCAGAACCAAAAGTCCAACTTTGGCTTCCACCGCAAAACCCAAGTGGCACCGAAACACTACAACGGCACGACCCAAAGGTCAAGTGGCACCAATCACTACATTCTAACATTGGTATCCACATTTACCCCACCTTAGAGCACTAAGCGCACCGAATGAAAAGCCTTTGTGGCACCAATGACCAAGAAAGTTTCGGCAAGGCGCGAATCGCATCGAATCAAAACTTTGTCACAGCCAGGTGCAAAGCGCACCGTGACAATGGCATAAAAAACGACAAAAGTGCAGCGAAACGTCACGGCGAGAAGCGAAGCGCACCGAATTAAAGCTTTCATGACACACACACACAAATAAAATAAAATACAATAAATAAATATTAAAAAAAAAAAAAAAAAAAAAAAAAAAAAAAAAAAAGTCACGCCAAGCGTCACGGCGAGGCGCAAATCGACGTGAAAGATCTTGTGCCACGCTGGCCACCTTGTTAAAGCAGTCGGACTGGAGCTATCTTGTTTAGTCGGAATGTTGGGACAGGAGCTGGTCGGACTGGAGATCTTGATACGAGTCGAGATGGGCGTGGTGGACCACTATGCGCATGCCCCCCACGTCGATGTACTGGACAATCAAGGACGTCACGGGCCACAATTGGTCAGGCATGACGTTTTGCAGCCTAGGCAGGAAGAAATCAGTCACCGACTTCTGCGCAGCTAAGCACAGCTGGGCCGTCTGTCTGCTGCGGAGGCTCGGCTGCGGGTTAAATGGCTGAGTCAACTGACTGCTGGCAAGGCTAGGCTGCGAGCCCAAGGTCAAGCGCTCGCGAGGTTCAGCCACGCCATCCAGAGTATCCTGAGCGCTACTACTACTGGTACTGGTACTGGTACTACTACTACTACTACTACTACTACTACTAATGCTACCACCACCACCACCACTACCACTACTACTACTACTACTACTACTATTACTACTACCACTACTACTACTATCTTTATCCTCCCGCTGGTGAGAATAGCGGGTGATAGTATGCTGATTCTGTAGCTTATGGTGGTGTGAGAGACAGAGCTGCACAGGGACAGGCAGGAAAAACGTCGAGTGCGCTGCCAGGGACAAAGCTGCCCGTTCCAACCCTGGCGTATGGATACAGAAAGAAAGTGTCTGTTCGGCTCGGGGAATATGACTAGGACGTAAGTCAGGAGTGTCCGCCATGGCGTAGGAAATCGCTGAGGCTAAGCCCAGGTGAAAGTCATCACTCAAATAGGACCTGCATGTGTGTATGTATGTGTGTTGTGTGTATGTATGTATGTGTTTATATGTGTATATACTTGTGCATGTATGTATGTATGTATGTATGTATGTATGGATGGATGCATGTATGAATGTATGTATTTATGTATGCATGTATGTATGCATGTATGTATGTTTTTTGTATGTATATATGTATGTATGTATGTATGTATGGACCAGCTGTTGCAGGGGAAGCAGTGCTGCAGTACCTATGAGCATATGTGTATGTATGTATGTATGTATGTGTATGTATGTATGTATGTATGTATGTATTTATGTATGTATGTAAAAG